>CAJQUW010003485.1:0-145214 GCA_907163375.1 Prostheceraeus crozeri
ACGGTGGTCTCGACACTTAGGATTTTTTCGTGAAAAAAAAATTTCAAAATGTTGGAATTGAGTTCCGAGACCCATCCCATCGTGTTTGTCGTCAAAAGTTGGGTCGGTGAAGTTTCGGTGAAAAAAACCGCCCCCCCCCCCCCAACGACTCAACTGACTAAATTGGTCGAAAAGACCAAAGTTGTTCAGAATCATGTGAAACAAACTTCTATCAAGGTTTCAGGTTGAAATTCGTCCAAAAAATTTTTTCGAAAATGTTTCACTACGGTGGTCTCGACACTTAGGATTTTTTCGTGAAAAAAAAAATTTTCAAAATGTTGGAATGGAGTTCCGAGACCCATCCCATCGTGTTTGTCGTCAAAAGTTGGGTCGGTGAAGTTTCGGTTAAAAAACCGCCCCCCCCCCCCCCCAACGACTCAACTGACTAAATTGGTCGAAAAGACCAAAGTTGTTCAGAATCATGTGAAACAAACTTCTATCAAGGTTTCAGGTTGAAATTCGTCCAAAAAATTTTTTCGAAAATGTTTCACTACGGTGGTCTCGACACTTAGGATTTTTTCGTGAAAAAAAATTTTCAAATGTTGGAACGGAGCTCCGAGACCCATCCCATCGTGTTTGTCGTCAAAAGTTGGGTCGGTGAAGTTTCGGTGAAAAAACCGCCCCCCCCCCCAACGACTCAACTGACTAAATTGGTCGAAAAGACCAAAGTTGTTCAGAATCATGTGAAACAAACTTCTATCAAGGTTTCAGGTTGAAATTCGTCCAAAAAATTTTTTCGAAAATGTTTCACTACGGTGGTCTCGACACTTAGGATTTTTTCGTGAAAAAAAAAATTTTCAAAATGTTGGAATGGAGTTCCGAGACCCATCCCATCGTGTTTGTCGTCAAAAGTTGGGTCGGTGAAGTTTCGGTGAAAAAACCGCCCCCCCCCCAACGACTCAACTGACTAAATTGGTCGAAAAGACCAAAGTTGTTCAGAATCATGTGAAACAAACTTCTATCAAGGTTTCAGGTTGAAATTCGTCCAAAAAATTTTTTCGAAAATGTTTCACTACGGTGGTCTCGACACTTAGGATTTTTTCGTGAAAAAAAAAATTTCAAAATGTTGGAATTGAGTTCCGAGACCCATCCCATCGTGTTTGTCGTCAAAAGTTGGGTCGGTGAAGTTTCGGTGAAAAAACCGCCCCCCCCCCAACGACTCAACTGACTAAATTGGTCGAAAAGACCAAAGTTGTTCAGAATCATGTGAAACAAACTTCTATCAAGGTTTCAGGTTGAAATTCGTCCAAAAAATTTTTTCGAAAATGTTTCACTACGGTGGTCTCGACACTTAGGATTTTTTCGTGAAAAAAAAAATTTCAAAATGTTGGAATGGAGTTCCGAGACCCATCCCATCGTGTTTGTCGTCAAAAGTTGGGTCGGTGAAGTTTCGGTGAAAAAAACCGCCCCCCCCCCAACGACTCAACTGACTAAATTGGTCGAAAAGACCAAAGTTGTTCAGAATCATGTGAAACAAACTTCTATCAAGGTTTCAGGTTGAAATTCGTCCAAAAAATTTTTTCGAAAATGTTTCACTACGGTGGTCTCGACACTTAGGATTTTTTCGTGAAAAAAAAAATTTCAAAATGTTGGAATTGAGTTCCGAGACCCATCCCATCGTGTTTGTCGTCAAAAGTTGGGTCGGTGAAGTTTCGGTGAAAAAACCGCCCCCCCCCCCCCCAACGACTCAACTGACTAAATTGGTCGAAAAGACCAAAGTTGTTCAGAATCATGTGAAACAAACTTCTATCAAGGTTTCAGGTTGAAATTCGTCCAAAAAATTTTTTCGAAAATGTTTCACTACGGTGGTCTCGACACTTAGGATTTTTTCGTGAAAAAAAAAATTTCAAAATGTTGGAATGGAGTTCCGAGACCCATCCCATCGTGTTTGTCGTCAAAAGTTGGGTCGGTGAAGTTTCGGTGAAAAAACCGCCCCCCCCCCCAACGACTCAACTGACTAAATTGGTCGAAAAGACCAAAGTTGTTCAGAATCATGTGAAACAAACTTCTATCAAGGTTTCAGGTTGAAATTCGTCCAAAAAATTTTTTCGAAAATGTTTCACTACGGTGGTCTCGACACTTAGGATTTTTTCGTGAAAAAAAAAATTTTTCAAAATGTTGGAATGGAGCTCCGAGACCCATCCCATCGTGTTTGTCGTCAAAAGTTGGGTCGGTGAAGTTTCGGTGAAAAAACCCCCCCCCCCCCCCCCAACGACTCAACTGACTAAATTGGTCGAAAAGACCAAAGTTGTTCAGAATCATGTGAAACAAACTTCTATCAAGGTTTCAGGTTGAAATTCGTCCAAAAAATTTTTTCGAAAATGTTTCACTACGGTGGTCTCGACACTTAGGATTTTTTCGTGAAAAAAAAAATTTTTCAAAATGTTGGAATGGAGCTCCGAGACCCATCCCATCGTGTTTGTCGTCAAAAGTTGGGTCGGTGAAGTTTCGGTGAAAAAACCGCCCCCCCCCCAACGACTCAACTGACTAAATTGGTCGAAAAGACCAAAGTTGTTCAGAATCATGTGAAACAAACTTCTATCAAGGTTTCAGGTTGAAATTCGTCCAAAAAATTTTTTCGAAAATGTTTCACTACGGTGGTCTCGACACTTAGGATTTTTTCGTGAAAAAAAAAATTTTCAAAATGTTGGAATGGAGCTCCGAGACCCATCCCATCGTGTTTGTCGTCAAAAGTTGGGTCGGTGAAGTTTCGGTGAAAAAACCGCCCCCCCCCCCAACGACTCAACTGACTAAATTGGTCGAAAAGACCAAAGTTGTTCAGAATCATGTGAAACAAACTTCTATCAAGGTTTCAGGTTGAAATTCGTCCAAAAAATTTTTTCGAAAATGTTTCACTACGGTGGTCTCGACACTTAGGATTTTTTCGTGAAAAAAAAAATTTTTCAAAATGTTGGAATGGAGCTCCGAGACCCATCCCATCGTGTTTGTCGTCAAAAGTTGGGTCGGTGAAGTTTCGGTGAAAAAACCGCCCCCCCCCCCAACGACTCAACTGACTAAATTGGTCGAAAAGACCAAAGTTGTTCAGAATCATGTGAAACAAACTTCTATCAAGGTTTCAGGTTGAAATTCGTCCAAAAAATTTTTTCGAAAATGTTTCACTACGGTGGTCTCGACACTTAGGATTTTTTCGTGAAAAAAAAAATTTCAAAATGTTGGAATGGAGTTCCGAGACCCATCCCATCGTGTTTGTCGTCAAAAGTTGGGTCGGTGAAGTTTCGGTGAAAAAAACCGCCCCCCCCCAACGACTCAACTGACTAAATTGGTCGAAAAGACCAAAGTTGTTCAGAATCATGTGAAACAAACTTCTATCAAGGTTTCAGGTTGAAATTCGTCCAAAAAATTTTTTCGAAAATGTTTCACTACGGTGGTCTCGACACTTAGGATTTTTTCGTGAAAAAAAAAATTTCAAAATGTTGGAATGGAGTTCCGAGACCCATCCCATCGTGTTTGTCGTCAAAAGTTGGGTCGGTGAAGTTTCGGTGAAAAAACCGCCCCCCCCCCCCCCAACGACTCAACTGACTAAATTGGTCGAAAAGACCAAAGTTGTTCAGAATCATGTGAAACAAACTTCTATCAAGGTTTCAGGTTGAAATTCGTCCAAAAAATTTTTTCGAAAATGTTTCACTACGGTGGTCTCGACACTTAGGATTTTTTCGTGAAAAAAAAATTTCAAAATGTTGGAATGGAGTTCCGAGACCCATCCCATCGTGTTTGTCGTCAAAAGTTGGGTCGGTGAAGTTTCGGTGAAAAAACCGCCCCCCCCCCCCCAACGACTCAACTGACTAAATTGGTCGAAAAGACCAAAGTTGTTCAGAATCATGTGAAACAAACTTCTATCAAGGTTTCAGGTTGAAATTCGTCCAAAAAATTTTTTCGAAAATGTTTCACTACGGTGGTCTCGACACTTAGGATTTTTTCGTGAAAAAAAAATTTCAAAATGTTGGAATGGAGTTCCGAGACCCATCCCATCGTGTTTGTCGTCAAAAGTTGGGTCGGTGAAGTTTCGGTGAAAAAACCGCCCCCCCCCCAACGACTCAACTGACTAAATTGGTCGAAAAGACCAAAGTTGTTCAGAATCATGTGAAACAAACTTCTATCAAGGTTTCAGGTTGAAATTCGTCCAAAAAATTTTTTCGAAAATGTTTCACTACGGTGGTCTCGACACTTAGGATTTTTTCGTGAAAAAAAAATTTCAAAATGTTGGAATGGAGTTCCGAGACCCATCCCATCGTGTTTGTCGTCAAAAGTTGGGTCGGTGAAGTTTCGGTGAAAAAACCGCCCCCCCCCCAACGACTCAACTGACTAAATTGGTCGAAAAGACCAAAGTTGTTCAGAATCATGTGAAACAAACTTCTATCAAGGTTTCAGGTTGAAATTCGTCCAAAAAATTTTTTCGAAAATGTTTCACTACGGTGGTCTCGACACTTAGGATTTTTTCGTGAAAAAAAAAATTTCAAAATGTTGGAATGGAGTTCCGAGACCCATCCCATCGTGTTTGTCGTCAAAAGTTGGGTCGGTGAAGTTTCGGTGAAAAAACCGCCCCCCCCCCCAACGACTCAACTGACTAAATTGGTCGAAAAGACCAAAGTTGTTCAGAATCATGTGAAACAAACTTCTATCAAGGTTTCAGGTTGAAATTCGTCCAAAAAATTTTTTCGAAAATGTTTCACTACGGTGGTCTCGACACTTAGGATTTTTTCGTGAAAAAAAAATTTCAAAATGTTGGAATGGAGTTCCGAGACCCATCCCATCGTGTTTGTCGTCAAAAGTTGGGTCGGTGAAGTTTCGGTGAAAAAAAACCGCCCCCCCCCCCCCAACGACTCAACTGACTAAATTGGTCGAAAAGACCAAAGTTGTTCAGAATCATGTGAAACAAACTTCTATCAAGGTTTCAGGTTGAAATTCGTCCAAAAAATTTTTTCGAAAATGTTTCACTACGGTGGTCTCGACACTTAGGATTTTTTCGTGAAAAAAAAATTTCAAAATGTTGGAATGGAGTTCCGAGACCCATCCCATCGTGTTTGTCGTCAAAAGTTGGGTCGGTGAAGTTTCGGTGAAAAAACCGCCCTCCCCCCCCCCAACGACTCAACTGACTAAATTGGTCGAAAAGACCAAAGTTGTTCAGAATCATGTGAAACAAACTTCTATCAAGGTTTCAGGTTGAAATTCGTCCAAAAAATTTTTTCGAAAATGTTTCACTACGGTGGTCTCGACACTTAGGATTTTTTCGTGAAAAAAAAAATTTCAAAATGTTGGAATGGAGTTCCGAGACCCATCCCATCGTGTTTGTCGTCAAAAGTTGGGTCGGTGAAGTTTCGGTGAAAAAACCGCCCCTCCCCCCCCCCCAACGACTCAACTGACTAAATTGGTCGAAAAGACCAAAGTTGTTCAGAATCATGTGAAACAAACTTCTATCAAGGTTTCAGGTTGAAATTCGTCCAAAAAATTTTTTCGAAAATGTTTCACTACGGTGGTCTCGACACTTAGGATTTTTTCGTGAAAAAAAAATTTTCAAAATGTTGGAATGGAGTTCCGAGACCCATCCCATCGTGTTTGTCGTCAAAAGTTGGGTCGGTGAAGTTTCGGTGAAAAAACCGCCCTCCCCCCCCCCCAACGACTCAACTGACTAAATTGGTCGAAAAGACCAAAGTTGTTCAGAATCATGTGAAACAAACTTCTATCAAGGTTTCAGGTTGAAATTCGTCCAAAAAATTTTTTCGAAAATGTTTCACTACGGTGGTCTCGACACTTAGGATTTTTTCGTGAAAAAAAAAATTTCAAAATGTTGGAATGGAGTTCCGAGACCCATCCCATCGTGTTTGTCGTCAAAAGTTGGGTCGGTGAAGTTTCGGTGAAAAAAACCACCCCCCCCCCAACGACTCAACTGACTAAATTGGTCGAAAAGACCAAAGTTGTTCAGAATCATGTGAAACAAACTTCTATCAAGGTTTCAGGTTGAAATTCGTCCAAAAAATTTTTTCGAAAATGTTTCACTACGGTGGTCTCGACACTTAGGATTTTTTCGTGAAAAAAAAATTTCAAAATGTTGGAATGGAGTTCCGAGACCCATCCCATCGTGTTTGTCGTCAAAAGTTGGGTCGGTGAAGTTTCGGTGAAAAAAAACCGCCCCCCCCCCCCCAACGACTCAACTGACTAAATTGGTCGAAAAGACCAAAGTTGTTCAGAATCATGTGAAACAAACTTCTATCAAGGTTTCAGGTTGAAATTCGTCCAAAAAATTTTTTCGAAAATGTTTCACTACGGTGGTCTCGACACTTAGGATTTTTTCAAGTCCAAATGTGAAATGTCGCTTTTTTTATACAACTTTGACGATGAATAGCGGATGATTGAAAGTGAATGAAGAGCTCGGGTGTCTTTTAGGGGCAAGACCGCGCTTTGTTCTCTAGGATCTTCTCTTTTCAGATGCGTGGCAGGCTCCGTTTTCAAATAAGAGCCTGTTAAACATCGAGTTTTTGTGCATTTTCCAAGATTTTGGAACTTTTTGAAAAAACGACAGAGTTTTTTCATCTCGGCTTCTGGTCATCGTAGAGGGTCGAGGGATGTCTTAAATGAAAGGGGAGAGCGAGAAAACGTGACACTCAAAATTTGGAGTCAATCGGAGCACTAGAACCGGAGATAGACGGGTTTAAAGTTTTTGGATGATGGGTGTTACGTCATCAGCTGATCGCAACACACTATATAAACGGGAACCGACAGAGACTTTTCATTTAGAAGAGAGCGATTGTCAAAGGTAGGTCGTCTCTCTGAGCTCCGATGTTAGCTTCGGACATTCCAAATTCCGGGTTTCGGTAGGAAACCGACTTAGAAAATTTCATTGCTGATATCAGCTAAGGCGTCAGACTTAGAGGTTAGCCAGGAGATGGCCTTCGTCTCCAGGCCATAAAAGACTCCAAAACTTTAAAGGCTTGTAACGTTGCTTCTACAAGTCCGTTTGACTTGATTCAAAAAAGGTTCGGTTGCTATTGACCTGCTCTAAGTGATAGACTACTTATAAAATGTCGTAAATAGTGCTGAAAAGTTGAAAAATTTAAATTCACTAGTTTTGGAGGTTTTCTGGGGTTTTCGACCCTGCTGATTTCAACTAAGACATTTACAAAGTTGCCAGAGGCGAGCTTCGGCTCGAGACTTGTTTCCTGATGTAAATAACTCCACCGATTTTCATGTCAAAATCGGGGCCCGGATACCAACACAGTGACATGACGCACGCTCTGTCCGCTCGAGGTTGGATTTGTGGGTCGAGGTCTTGGAGTTGGGATAAGATCCCCTCTGAGAAATGCCTGTGACGGATTCATCAGCTTAACTTGTCTTTCCTCTAAGCGAAGTTGTCTTTGTGATAGCACTGGGCGACTATCGATTCTGTCTTTGTATAGCATGGGCCTTCACGACTGAAAGCCCAGTAACTGTCGATGTGTTGTCCAAATTTGGTAAAAGCGTCGTTGTCAAGTTAAAAGCACGACTAAATTTAGAAAGACCAAGGCAAGGCTTTGTGTCGGGAGGGTATATAAGTCACTGCTTCTCTCTAGGCTTCACTCCTGTTTCAAGTTGTAAGACGAACGGTGAGTGCTCTGTCGAAGTTTGCTATCAAACTTTGAAATATTTAGAACTTAGGATTATTCTGTCTTAATGCAGATACAGTAGTAGCTTCATGTAAACGTTTTTATTAAGCTGTGGCTTTAGATGAGATCCTTTAACGATCTCCTCTTATGAGCACTAAAATGTGTCTCAATTTAACACATTATTTCTTCGCTTTTCAGTTTGAAAATGACGAAGGAATGCAATAAAAAATTACAAATTTTTAAGTGCAGTTGTGGCATGCCCTTCCGCGGTGACCGTTTCAGGCGCCACGTCTTGGCAAGAGTGACGAAGGGTGAGATGAAGCATGATGATGTGTTGATGGTGATGTATTGTGTGTGGTGTGATGTTCATTGTAGTGCGTATGATGTCGAGTTTGTGAAGGCTCATGCCAATTGTCCTCTGCGTGTGATTGGGAAGGAAATGATGAGTCAAGTGTTGAGTGGTGAGCGGGGGAGCGCATTTGTTCAAGGCGAACCAGTACGTTCCCCAGTCGTGAATGTGGATTTGGATGATGATGAAGTGGTGAGTAAAGTAAAGAGGAAGTTGATTGTCGAGAGTGATGATGATGACGATGAGGCTATGGAGAGCGTTGTAACGAAGAAGGGGTGTGTTGAGAGGTTGAGTGATGATGTTGAGCTTGAGCGAGCTGTCGCGTCGATTGAGCCACTGGCAAAGCCACGGGCTCAATCGTCGCCGAGAGATGAGCGTGTGATGCCTAATTGTGTTGTGAGAGTGAGTCAGTCGAGTGTGCCGAGTAAAATGGTGTTGACGAAGAATGATGCGCTGGCGTATGGGAATGTGAGGAATGAGTGTGACAGGTTGCAGGGAAAGTTGAATGCTGCAAAGTGTACGTTGAAAGAAGTGACTGTGGAAAGGGATCGTTTGAAGAGAGAGTCGGAGGACTTTGCGAGTGTGAAGAGAGAGTTGTTTGAGGCGAGGCAAAAGTTGGTGAATGAGAGAAAGTTGAGGGAGACGCTTGAGTCGAAGTTGGAGAGTTGTGAGAAGTCGGTCTGTCGAGAGCGTGAGTTGAAAGAAGAGGCGATGGAACGAGTGAGAGTGTTGGAGCGTCAGTTGAGTATGCAGTCCGAAGTGTCGCCTGAAACGGTCACCGCCCTTCACATTCCTGTGGTGGGCTATGTCCCGGAGCGGCCATTCATTTATAGAGATGTGGCTCCAGATACAACGCAAGAATGTTTTAACTGCACGGATGTCCGATGTTATCACATCAAAATACATCACAAGGAGGACATCCGTGTAGATTATCGAAAGCCGCACAAATTTCGTGAGTATTATGACTGGAACATAACATTGTACCATCTTTCTCATTCTTACTTCTTTCATTGCAGGCCAACTGAAAAAGTCATAAGCCCACCACATCCCACGTCCCGAGAACGCACCATGGGCTCTCTTAAGGGCCAACCTTCTAATGCAGCTAAAGCGGTCCCAAGCCCGCCACATATCTACGGATATGGAATGCAGATGGGAAGAAAAATGATGAATGGAATGAAGGGAGGACATTCATGCGCCACACGCAGCACAACAGACTTCTCTCTTCGCTAGTGAACAAGCTCTTGTCAGTGTCATCAGAAACTAACATGTTGTACAAAGGTTTTACTGCAGCACAGGTTGATGTATAGTTAGAAAAGTTTGATCATGATGTTTTATGAAACACACATGTCATGAAATGCAAGTGTTAGTGTAGTCAACTAGTTTTTACTACAACTCATGTTTGTGAAAATAAAGTTTGATCATTGACGTTGTATTCGTGAGTGTCATCAGAAAGTGTATCATGGTTTGAAAAAGCAAAGTTAGTGTAGTCAGAAACTTTATCATGTTGTATAAAGGTTTTACTGCTACACAGGTTGATGTATAGTTAGAAAGTTTGATCATTGAAGTTGTATTCGTAAGTCTAATCGGAAAGTGTATCATGTTGTACAAAGGTTTTACTGCAACACATGTTGATGTATAGTTAGAAAATTTGATCATGGCGTTTTATGAAACACAAGTGTTATGAAATTAAGCGTTAGTGTAGTCAAATAATATTACTGCGACACACGTTTGTGAAAATAATGTTTGATCATTGACGTTGTATGACTGACCGAACTCATCACAGCACTAGAAAGTTTTATCGAAAAGGTTTTACTGCACAGTGTAGATTGTCTTGTAACTTACTTTGACAGTGTTAGAAAGTTTTATTGGAGACAGTTGGCAAATGTTTCCCTATTAGAAAATTCAAACTCCATGACTGTTAGATTCGCTTCATCAGGTTTACTAAAAGCAGTTTTCTACTGCAATGAGAGTTTAGAATGTCATATGAAAACAGTGTTCACCACAGCACTAGAAAGTTTTTATCCTTAGTTGAGATCCGGACTGCAGTGTGTAAAATGTTTTATGTGATAGTCTTTTCACAAACGGTGAAGTGTAAATTCAGAGTGAATACATCTGTTAGGTAGTCATTAACTTTGGATGTGAAGTAAAGCGAATCTGTGTACAGAATGAATTGAATATTAGACAACGCCTGCAAGTTTTTGACGACTTGAGTGGTTGAAATCAAATCTAAGTTTAACATGTTGGATATAAAAGTGAGATGGATAGGAATAAGTGTTGAATGTTTTATAAAACCAGATGTTGTCACACACGTTGAGTGTGATTCCATGACATTGAATCGCGTGGGTCGTAAAGTCCATCATCCAAGGCTAGGCTCCTCTACGGTTGGATTTAGGGTTTTATATTACATGCGTTAACCGTTCGTGTAAAATATGTGAAGCACATGTTCGCTTAAATGCAAATGTTGAAATAAGTTTTGTAAGAAGTCTTTGACAGGTTGTTGTGAAACTTAGCGAACGTTGAAAAAAGTTTTATGAAATGTTTCTGCAGTCACACTCGTTAGCGTACCAGCTTTACTAAATGTGTTGTTTGCCTTTATCAAATTGAATGTGTGTGTTTTGTAAATAAAGACAGACAGCGTGTTTGCACTCTGCATCGACAGCATGCAAGTATAGACATAACAACCTGTAACGTTGTTAGTCGAATGCATATGAGATAGGAAACATTATGTGTGAGATAAAAATCAACCTGCTAGATGAAGTGAAACACAAAAGTGTCACAACTAGTTTACGGGAAATAAAGGAGAACTGTGACAACGTTTACACTCATCATAGACAGTTGAACATACAAATCTGACATTCAAATGAAAGTCGTAAACATGAACTGCGGTGTAAGAAACTTTATGTCAACAACTTTATGTTGGTAAAACTTTCATAGATTGCAGGCGTGTTGAAAGCTGATATAAAGACCTGTAGAAACGCATAAGTCTTAGTTCAACGACTCGACCCTTGAACTCACACAATGAATACGTCTGTGTAGAAAACTCATTGGTAGGAAATGGTATTTTCTGTGCGAATGCAGACGATGTAAACATGACATTTAACATGGCTTGCAATAGTCAACATGCTGCCATTCAAAATGTTTATCATAAAACCTATCAGTGAAAAAACCCCTCCTGTGCCCACAAAGAATCATAAGTGCTCTCTGACGCCTGTCTGTCGCACTAGCCCCTCAGCAGATAGAGTAGAACACAAAGATGAATGACAGCGCAGCCGGTGGGCGATCGTCTGTCGCGCTAGCCCCTCAGCAGATAGAGTAGAACACAAAGATGAATGACAGCGCAGCCGATGGGCGATCGTCTGTCGCGCTAGCCCCTCAGCAGATAGACTAGAACACAAAGATGAATGACAGCGCAGCCGGTGGGCGATCGTCTGTCGCGCTAGCCCCTCAGCAGATAGAGTAGAACACAAAGATGTATGCTCTCTCTCTGGCGCCCGTCTGTCACATGAAACAGAGAGCTATCGCATCTGTCCCAAGATGCAGTAACGTGTCGTAGCACCTGGCTGATTCCCACATAGCTCATTGCTATCGTACTGGAAGGGAGATTCATGCGATAAATGCATCTAAGTTTGTTGAGTGGTTGAGGGTAGCAGTCAATGAAAATTTGTCTTCCCCTTTCTTCCTCCAACCATAAGTTTAGAGCAATATGATTGCACGAATCAGACATTTGAAAGGTTGTATCATTCTCATATAAAGCAGAGTCTCTTGCATTTTACTATCATAATCATGTCTGAGAAGCCAACAGCGTGCGTGATACCTTTTCGTATTATACACCGCGGTGAAGAATTCCACAGTGATATCTATGGTGAGGATATCACTGTGGAATTCGTGAAGTACTATTCTTACTTCACCCTACAGGAGGATTTGAATCGACGAGTGCAAGAAGAGGTTGAGATGGAGGAAAGTGAGGCCAAGACGGTGGCAAGTGATGCCGAGACGGTGGGGAGCGAGGCCGAGATGCCAACCAGCGAGAGCGAGACGGTTGAAAGTGATAACATGGAAAGTGAGGACATGGAAAGTGTGGATGTCATTGTGATATCGGATGATGAAGTAAGAGTTTTAAACATGCATGCGAATGGCTGTCATCTCAACTCGTTCATGTTTTCTTTCAGTGATGGAGTGAGTGATGGGCGTTCTTTAATTCATAAAATCATCATGCACACATACAGCACACTGTTTCACCACATTTCCTCGTGAATGCATCATGAGTTCTTATAAGAAATTCCTTCTAATTCAGTTAAAGCGGTCCCAAGCCCGCCACATATCTACGGATATGGAATGCAGAAAGGAAGAAAAATGATGAATGGAATGAAGGGAGGACATTCATGCGCCACACGCAACACATTACAGATTTCTATCTTCATTAAGATGACATTCAATCACTTGAATTCTAATGTGACCTAATCCTCAGATCTCAGTACAGTCAACTCTCTAACGTACTTATTAAACTTTCTATTAATTATTATTATCTCTAATAATATTATTATTATCTCTAACTTTACAAACACTGAAAGGATGCTAACATGATTTCAAACTTTACAAAAATCAACTTTATTTCTAACGTTGCAAACAGTGAAATGCTTGTGACACTATTTTATACTTTACCTATCTTGCAAACACTGAAATGATTCTGATATTATTCCTAACGTTACATTCATCAACTTTATTTCTAACTTTACAAACATCAACTTTATTTTTAACGTTGCAAACAGTGAAGTCATTATAACTTCATTTACATTTCACCTATCTTACAAACACTGAAAGGATTCTAACATGATTTCAAACTTTACAAACATCAAATTTATTTTTAACGTTGCAAACAGTGAAGTGAATCTGACTTCATTTATATTTCACCTATCTTACAAAGGGCGACATGGTGATAACTTTATTTCTAACTTTACAAGCAGTAAAATGGTCGTAACTTTATTTCCTTAGTCAATCCACTCTTTTGAAACGACAAGAAAACGACACAGCATGTACATGATACGTTATTGAAACCCACACAGCTTTTTTGTTACACTTACAATTCATTTCATGTGTTCTATCCTATACACTCAAAACCTGCAACGACATTTAATCTATTACACTTGAAATCTATTGACATGTGATACATTACATTAAATCTTCGATATCAAATACTATAATGAAACAACTAGCAGCACCTGACTCTAAACATGCACTGATTCCCACATTTATGACATTAGTAATTTTTCTATCATGTGTGACTACATGCTCATCAATATGAAAGGCTTGCAGTGACTTAACTCTTAATGTGTCCATGTCAAGCTTTTGGAAATAACTTTTCATGTACAGTTGACATACAATCAATTTCAACGGATGCTCCAGTCATAGCATGTTATTCCTGCTTTCGCACTCATGGTGTCATGCTGCATCAACACGTTGCTTCTATCTAACTTTTACATGAATAAACCAAATGCCCTGATGCTATATGATACTGTCTGGATATGCTATTGTTGTTTCTTTTAACTATGTCACTGATTCAAACAGTTAATTACACTACCTATTCATTAAACTTTGCAATCTCAATCTTTGCCTTCATCGAATATGAACCTCTAATTTACATACAACAACTATGATATGTGTTCTATCTTATACACTCAACCAGTAGAGACATTCATTCTGTTACATCCATGAACATGATGTGATAAAATTCACATCATCTCAAAACCCTTTAACAGCGCTTGTCTTCAAACATATGCTGAATCCCACACTTCTTGTTTGTTACACTACCAATTCATTTCAATGTGGGCTAATCTTGCATCACTCATTTCATGTAACACAACTTTTCACTTTAATTATTCCCAGAATGTTACTGCAGTGGTCTCAACACAATCCCTACCATGTATTCTAACACTTTCCTCATCAACTCTTTACACACTTATGATTCCAATCACTAAGTTACATACAACGCTTCTATTGAACATGTATCAATCACCTTTCAGCTTACCACATCAAATGTAATGTGTATAACATAATGAGCATGCAACTATCTCTCATCAACGATATGAAATCTGTCTTTTCACCATGAGAATTAAGTCTTGCCTTCAAAGTCATTTTATAAAGCGGACATATGCATCACGTATTCTACACTAAAAAAGATCGTTCATTTGTATTATCCAAAGCTCTAAGCCCCTAAACCCAACGGTAGGTAACCCTACCCCTTAGATGATGGACTTTAGCAATTTAGCTATGTCATTCACCCATGGCTAAGTTAGTAAATGAATGTATACACTCTACAACAACAGTTATCATTGATGTATGTTATATAAAACGCTAAATCTCTAAGTCCAACCGTGACTGTCATTGCCTGCATTACTATAGAACATGTTGCTATGATGATTCTTCCGCCACCCTTACTATTTCCATTTGAGGGGTAGTGAAGAAATAAATTCATGACTTCAGGTCAAAGCCTCTCTCTACACACGTTCATATTTCACACCATGTAAAAGATCCTTGCTACTTATCATAGAGGCTTTAAAACTTTAAACATGATGATTTCATGGCAGTTAGACCTTTGAAGATGTGTGTTGGACAAGTTTAAAACTTGTCATGAAGTTGCGTTCTCATCAGATGAATTTCATAAGAGCTTCTTCATTTTCTAAGAAAGATAGAGATCCTTGAATCTAGTGTTTGTTTGTGGCACAGTCTGTAACTTTTCTTTGTTAAAAGGGTGGCCTCCAACGAATTGGTGACCGGGGCCCTCGGAAGGACCGATGGAATACTTCGATTACTCGAAGTATTTCGGGCGCTGAATTCTCAGCAACGCCAGATATTCTAGCGCCATATCCCTAAATAAAGGGTTCTCCACAAGCTCATGTGGAATAAGATGGACGGGGCAGCGAATTGCTTCGCCTTTCTCTGCCTGCAAAGCAGCCAGGAGAAAGACTTTCCCCATCTTCACCCTGCATCCACAGCGGAGCTCAAGGGTTCGACTCATGTCAAAGAAAGCGATATCGAAAGACATTGCTTCAAACGACTTGTAATCGATGAATGAGTGTGAACGTCTCCCTTATATTTCTCACACATTTTTGTAACTGGCTAGCAAGACATTGAAGAATTAAACAAATCGGCAGTGTCCATGCTTTAACAGCAAATGGTGACTTGCGCGCGCGCGGAGTGTACAGTAACGAATTGTCAACGTGAGAATCCTTTCAGCCGCCCTCGATAATCTCTTCGACGCGATAGCAATGAGCTATGTGGGAATCAGCCAGGTGCTACGACACGTTACTGCATCTTGGGACAGATGCGATAGCTCTCTGTTTCATGTGACAGACGGGCGCCAGAGAGAGAGCATACATCTTTGTGTTCTACTCTATCTGCTGAGGGGCTAGCGCGACAGACGATCGCCCACCGGCTGCGCTGTCATTCATCTTTGTGTTCTAGTCTATCTGCTGAGGGGCTAGCGCGACAGACGATCGCCCATCGGCTGCGCTGTCATTCATCTTTGTGTTCTACTCTATCTGCTGAGGGGCTAGCGCGACAGACGATCGCCCACCGGCCGCGCTGTCATTCATCTTTGTGTTCTACTCTATCTGCTGAGGGGCTAGTGCGACAGACAGGCGTCAGAGAGCACTTATGATTCTTTGTGGGCACAGGAGGGGTTTTTTCACTGATAGGTTTTATGATAAACATTTTGAATGGCAGCATGTTGACTATTGCAAGCCATGTTAAATGTCATGTTTACATCGTCTGCATTCGCACAGAAAATACCATTTCCTACCAATGAGTTTTCTACACAGACGTATTCATTGTGTGAGTTCAAGGGTCGAGTCGTTGAACTAAGACTTATGCGTTTCTACAGGTCTTTATATCAGCTTTCAACACGCCTGCAATCTATGAAAGTTTTACCAACATAAAGTTGTTGACATAAAGTTTCTTACACCGCAGTTCATGTTTACGACTTTCATTTGAATGTCAGATTTGTATGTTCATCTGTCTATGATGAGTGTAAACGTTGTCACAGTTCTCCTTTATTTCCCGTAAACTAGTTGTGACACTTTTGTGTTTCACTTCATCTAGCAGGTTGATTTTTATCTCACACATAATGTTTCCTATCTCATATGCATTCGACTAACAACGTTACAGGTTGTTATGTCTATACTTGTATGCTGTCGATGCAGAGTGCAAACACGCTGTCTGTCTTTATTTACAATACACACACATTCAATTTGATAAAGGCAAACAACACATTTAGTAAAGCTGGTACGCTAACGAGTGTGACTGCAGAAACATTTCATAAAACTTTTTTCAACGTTCGCTAAGTTTCACAACAACCTGTCAAAGACTTCTTACAAAACTTATTTCAACATTTGCATTTAAGCGAACATGTGCTTCACATATTCTACACGAACGGTTAACGCATGTAATATAAAACCCTAAATCCAACCGTAGAGGAGCCTAGCCTTGGATGATGGACTTTACGACCCACGCGATTCAATGTCATGGAATCACACTCAACGTGTGTGACAACATCTGGTTTTATAAAACATTCAACACTTATTCCTATCCATCTCACTTTTATATCCAACATGTTAAACTTAGATTTGATTTCAACCACTCAAGTCGTCAAAAACTTGCAGGCGTTGTCTAATATTCAATTCATTCTGTACACAGATTCGCTTTACTTCACATCCAAAGTTAATGACTACCTAACAGATGTATTCACTCTGAATTTACACTTCACCGTTTGTGAAAAGACTATCACATAAAACATTTTACACACTGCAGTCCGGATCTCAACTAAGGATAAAAACTTTCTAGTGCTGTGGTGAACACTGTTTTCATATGACATTCTAAACTCTCATTGCAGTAGAAAACTGCTTTTAGTAAACCTGATGAAGCGAATCTAACAGTCATGGAGTTTGAATTTTCTAATAGGGAAACATTTGCCAACTGTCTCCAATAAAACTTTCTAACACTGTCAAAGTAAGTTACAAGACAATCTACACTGTGCAGTAAAACCTTTTCGATAAAACTTTCTAGTGCTGTGATGAGTTCGGTCAGTCATACAACGTCAATGATCAAACATTATTTTCACAAACGTGTGTCGCGGTAATATTATTTGACTACACTAACGCTTACATTTCATAACACTTGTGTTTCATAAAACGCCATGATCAAATTTTCTAACTATACATCAACATGTGTTGCAGTAAAACCTTTGTACAACATGATACACTTTCTGATTAGACTTACGAATACAACTTCAATGATCAAACTTTCTAACTATACATCAACCTGTGTAGCAGTAAAACCTTTATACAACATGATAAAGTTTCTGACTACACTAACTTTGCTTTTTCAAACCATGATACACTTTCTGATGACACTCACGAATACAACGTCAATGATCAAACTTTATTTTCACAAACATGAGTTGTAGTAAAAACTAGTTGACTACACTAACACTTGCATTTCATGACATGTGTGTTTCATAAAACATCATGATCAAACTTTTCTAACTATACATCAACCTGTGCTGCAGTAAAACCTTTGTACAACATGTTAGTTTCTGATGACACTGACAAGAGCTTGTTCACTAGCGAAGAGAGAAGTCTGTTGTGTTGCGGGTGGCGCATGAATGTCCTCCCTTCATTCCATTCATCATTTTTCTTCCCCTCTGCATTCCATATCCGTAGATATGTGGCGGGCTTGGGACCGCTTTAGCTGCATTAGAAGGTTGGCCCTTAAGAGAGCCCATGGTGCGTTCTCGGGACGTGGGATGTGGTGGGCTTATGACTTTTTCAGTTGGCCTGCAATGAAAGAAGTAAGAATGAGAAAGATGGTACAATGTTATGTTCCAGTCATAATACTTACGAAATTTGTGCGGCTTTCTATGATCTACACGGATGTCCTCCTTGTGATGTATTTTGATGTGATAACATCGGACATCCGTGCAGTTAAAACATTCTTGCGTTGTATCTGGAGCCACATCTCTATAAATTAATGGCCGCTCCGGGACATAGCCCACCACAGGAATGTGAAGGGCGGTGACCGTTTCAGGCGACACTTCGGACTGCATACTCAACTGACGCTCCAACACTCTCACTCGTTCCATCGCCTCTTCTTTCAACTCACGCTCTCGACAGACCGACTTCTCACAACTCTCCAACTTCGACTCAAGCGTCTCCCTCAACTTTCTCTCATTCACCAACTTTTGCCTCGCCTCAAACAACTCTCTCTTCACACTCGCAAAGTCCTCCGACTCTCTCTTCAAACGATCCCTTTCCACAGTCACTTCTTTCAACGTACACTTTGCAGCATTCAACTTTCCCTGCAACCTGTCACACTCATTCCTCACATTCCCATACGCCAGCGCATCATTCTTCGTCAACACCATTTTACTCGGCACACTCGACTGACTCACTCTCACAACACAATTAGGCATCACACGCTCATCTCTCGGCGACGATTGAGCCCGTGGCTTTGCCAGTGGCTCAATCGACGCGACAGCTCGCTCAAGCTCAACATCATCACTCAACCTCTCAACACACCCCTTCTTCGTTACAACGCTCTCCATAGCCTCATCGTCATCATCATCACTCTCGACAATCAACTTCCTCTTTACTTTACTCACCACTTCATCATCATCCAAATCCACATTCACGACTGGGGAACGTACTGGTTCGCCTTGAACAAATGCGCTCCCCCGCTCACCACTCAACACTTGACTCATCATTTCCTTCCCAATCACACGCAGAGGACAATTGGCATGAGCCTTCACAAACTCGACATCATACGCACTACAACGAACATCACACCACACACAATACATCACCATCAACACATCATCATGCTTCATCTCACCCTTCGTCACTCTTGCCAAGACGTGGCGCCTGAAACGGTCACCGCGGAAGGGCATGCCGCAACTGCACTTAAAAATTTGTAATTTTTTATTGCATTCCTTCGTCATTTTCAAACTGAAAAGCGAAGAAATAATGTGTTAAATTGAGACACATTTTAGTGCTCATAAGAGGAGATCGTTAAAGGATCTCATCTAAAGTCACAGCTTAGTAAAAACGTTTATATGAAGCTACTACTGTATCTGCATTAAGACAGAATAATCCTAAGTTCTAAATATTTCAAAGTTTGATAGCGAACTTCGACAGAGCACTCACCGTTCGTCTTACAACTTGAAACAGGAGTGAAGCCTAGAGAGAAGCAGTGACTTATATACCCTCCCGACACAAAGCCTTGCCTTGGTCTTTCTAAATTTAGTCGTGCTTTTAACTTGACAACGACGCTTTTACCAAATTTGGACAACACATCGACAGTTACTGGGCTTTCAGTCGTGAAGGCCCATGCTATACAAAGACAGAATCGATAGTCGCCCAGTGCTATCACAAAGACAACTTCGCTTAGAGGAAAGACAAGTTAAGCTGATGAATCCGTCACAGGCATTTCTCAGAGGGGATCTTATCCCAACTCCAAGACCTCGACCCACAAATCCAACCTCGAGCGGACAGAGCGTGCGTCATGTCACTGTGTTGGTATCCGGGCCCCGATTTTGACATGAAAATCGGTGGAGTTATTTACATCAGGAAACAAGTCTCGAGCCGAAGCTCGCCTCTGGCAACTTTGTAAATGTCTTAGTTGAATTCAGCAGGGTCGAAAACCCCAGAAAACCTCCAAAACTAGTGAATTTAAATTTTTCAACTTTTTAGCACTATTTATGAAATTTTATAAGTAGTCTATCACTTAGAGCAGGTCAATAGCAACCGAACCTTTTTTGAATCAAGTCAAACGGACTTGTAGAAGCAAAGTTACAAGCCTTTAAAGTTTTGGAGTCTTTTATGGCCTGGAGACGAAGGCCATCTCCTGGCTAACCTCTAAGTCTGACGCCTTAGCTGATATCAGCAATGAAATTTTCTAAGTCGGTTTCTTACGGAAACCCGGAATTTGGAATGTCCGAAGCTAACATCGGAGCTCAGAGAGACGACCTACCTTTGACAATCGCTCTCTTCTAAATGAAAAGTCTCTGTCGGTTCCCGTTTATATAGTGTGTGGCGATCAGCTGATGACGTGACACCCATCATCCAAAAACTTTAAACCCGTCTATCTCCGGTTCTAGTGCTCCGATTGACTCCAAATTTTGAGTGTCACGTTTTCTCGCTCTCCCCTTTCATTTAAGACATCCCTCGACCCTCTACGATGACCAGAAGCCGAGATGAAAAAACTCGGTAGTGAAACATTTTCGAAAAAAAAATTTTTTTGGACGAATTTCAACCTGAAACCTTGATAGAAGTTTGTTTCACATGATTCTGAACAACTTTGGTCTTTTCAACCAATTTAGTCAGTTGAGTCGTTGGGGGGGGGCGGTTTTCTCCTCACGGACCCATTCCTCCCAACATATCCTTGGCCATCTCCCTCACACTTCCTGCCAGAGGGGGGGCTCAGTCAGCCTGATGACTCAGCATTTCACATTTTGCGCTTGAATTTGGAATGTGCTTACTACTTCCGCTCCCACATATTATGCAATGAGCCCTCTTTTTAATTGAATCAAGTGGTTGAATAAGTGTCGCATTCAGTCCAACAAAAACTGGCGAGGCGCAAGTTAAAACTGCGATGATTAAAGAACGTATCATTAAAATTATTACATTATATATTTATCTAAAGAACAATTCGACGCGCGATTATAACGGAATAAGAAAAATAATCGAAAGTTATTTAAACAGAATAATTACTCCGCCGGTCTGGCCGCTTCAGCTGTATCATTTACAAAAGATAAAATTAAAGGTGTGACAGTGATATCAAAGTCAAATTACATTTCATGGCCAAGATATCTCTCTCACATAAGTTAGAAGTTAGAAATCTTGTATCCCGGAAATTACTGTGATATCGCTGTTCCAGGCAAATTCAGTGAATGAAACTCTTGCTTTGTGTTAATTAAAAATTAATTAATGAAAAATTAAAAAAAATCACAATGAAAAATCAATTAACACAAAGCAAGAGTTTCATTCACTGAATTTGCCTGGAACAGCGATATCACAGTAATTTCCGGGAGACAAGATTTCTACGTCTAACTACATGACATACTTCTAACCATGGACTCCTAGATAATTAACAGCGCCTGGACGGATAGGTCAAATTCCGCCAATACCAACCACGGCGGACAAAGCTAAATCAGATTCACCGCAGTTACTGTCTTTTGTGCAGTGAAGTAAACTTAAAATGGTAAAAGTGATCTGCTATTTTGTAATTATCAGAGATCTTCACGGGTCATGAAAAGATATGATATTAAAGATAGATACTAAAGATAGATAGATACTAAAGATATGAAGCTGCGTTATGTTAATTATTCTCGATGAACACAGGGAATAGACTGTATAAATATTCCCAATGCTCTACTACTGAAAATATAGTGCTATGGAAAACAATTACGGAAGAACAAGTCATTTTCATCCAATCAGTTTCTTTTATTGCTCACTTTTGCAATTTTTCGGTCGGAACAAGTGGTCTTCTGTTTTACTGTTGAAGCATCAATCGTCAGATTCGTGGTCAATCCTTTCATCATGGTATTAAAAAATCTCTGTACAATATATGAAAACACCTTGTGACCATGGGTACACATGATGTCATGTCCAAATATCACTTCGGAGAAAAACGACTCATCCATGGCGTATTCTACAATTTGATGGAAGAGTTGCCGTTGCTTTGTGGACTGAAGCAAGGCAGTCCTGGACGGATAGGTCAATGAATTATGCTGTCTGCGCTATACCAACCACGGCGGACTGATTCATTGCTTCGTTGTGTCCGCGTAGATCGGACGTCAGATATCTTCACTGCAGGTGGTGATGGTCACCAGTCAACGCATCATTATTATTCAGTCAATGATCACTGCACTCTTTGTTATAGCAACCACGGCGGACTGTTGAAAGGATTTTGCTAACTGCTCGTTTTTCTATTGCAAGTTTCGTTCAAAGAGTTATATTATTAGAGAGTCATGCCAAATAGATGCTCGGCATATGCTTGTCGCAGTGGCCTCGATCCACCAGAAAATGAGCAAGGACTTTCGTATCATGCCTATCCCCTAAATGAACCCGAGAGACTCCGACTGTGGATATCCAGAAATCCCAGGAAAAACTTTACCCCCACAAAGCATTCCTACTTGTGTTCTCGACATTTCATACACACAGATTACGCTGAAGAGCGTCAGGATTCCAACAAAAACCGTGTGAAGAACCGATCTTCAAAACGAAAATTGAGGTTACTGAAAAAAACGGCTGTTCCCAGTGTTTTTCCAAATGCACCGTCTTACCTCTCCACCGCCCCTTCTATAGAACGAATGACATCAGCCACCTCAAGCAAGAGATTGAAGCTTTCGAATGATCGGCTGGAAGTGAGAATAGAAGAATTCATGGAGAGCGATCGCCTTTCTTCCCTAGCTGATCTTAAAGTGGGACTGTCATCTAATGATCTCTGCATACCATCTGGATTTTTGATGAAATTTGATGAAGATTCGGTTTACCTCTTTTATATTGTCACCGAAAACGTGCCCATCATCAAGGCGAGTCTGCGGATTGATGGTGACTTGACTGTAGCAGTTTTCGTCGATGATCATGCCATCCCGGAAGATAACTACAGCGACATTGCTGCGAACTCGACTGTGTCCTCGATATCTCAAGTTTTGAACTTGATGTCGAGAGCAAAGCATTTATCTGACTCGAGCGATATTTGCATCGATTACGCCGACGAAGTGATTGGCAAACTGGAGCAGTGGCGAAGTGCTTCTCAATCAGATCAACTCAGTGAAAGCCTCAACTTTCTCATCGAGCAAGTTTTGCTTTTGAACAAAAGTAAATTTTCAAGGTCGTACTCGTCTCAGCTGATGGTGATGACTTACCAAATTCATGCAGCTAGTCCCGCGGCCTACGACTTCCTCTATCAGCAAAAAATCCTCTGCTTTCCGTCTGTCTGCACCCTAAAAAAACTGACCAGAAAGCTGTCAACAGATAGTGGACTTCAAATTGAAAACTATCTCCGATTGCGCACTGCAAAGCTTGATGGACGCGATTGCAATGTGCTATTGATGATCGACGAAGTTTACTTATTCAAACGAATAGAATATAGTGGAAACCAGGTTCATGGGATCACTGAACATTTAGAACCTGCAGCCACTATCTTGTGCTTTATGATCAAGTCGCTGAAGGGAAAATATCGAGATGTGGTTTCGCTCTTTCCCATCAATGTCCTGACGGCCGACAAACTGCGCAAGTGTTACGAGGAGACAATGAAAACCTTGAGGAAGGTATCTTTGAATGTGGTCGGTATCTCGGTTGATAATGCGACTGTGAATCGGAAATTTCTTGTTGATCTCTGTGGAGGAGAATTGCAATCCTACATTTTGGATCCAGTGACAGGGCAACCAATATTTCTTTTCTTCGATCCTGTCCATGGAATTAAGAACATTTACAACAATTTTCAGAAGAGACGAACCTTTACTTGTCCCCCTATGCCTCACTACTTTCCGGATGGCTGTTCACCCAGCTTCGATCACATTGTTCAGCTATATGAACATGAACAATCAATGACCCTGAAAAAGGCTTACAAATTGACGCCTGCAGTGCTTCAACCGAAAAGCATTGAGAAAACTTCGGTAAAGCTGGGACTGCGTATATTCTCTGAATCCACCAGGGATGCACTTGTGTATTATTCCGAGAACGAAGAGAAGCCATGGGTCGATACGGCGAACTTTATTTCGTTCGTAATCAAAATGTGGACAATTTTGAATGTCAAAACGCCGAACAAAGGAGAACACAAGCGCAACATCGCCGCAGACCCGGTTCGCCATGCGTCTGACTGGAAATTGGGGTTTCTTGAGGAGTTTTCCGAGTTTCTTCAGGTAAGACTACAGAAAATTTTGAAATGATGTATAATTCGTATGATTCATAATAATATTCTATAGTAAGATTCATACAGGGTGAGTCAAAATTAGCCATGAATGATAATAACAACTTTATTATTGTTCAACTGGTCTCTATATTAATAAAACTTTCTTATTTGAAAAATCTGTGTAGGGCCTATATACATGAAATAATTTTTCAACTAGCAAATAATTATAACAATCTTTAGCCTTCAAATAAACTACCATTGGCTGACAGGCACTTCTGCAACCGTTTCGGGAAATCTCTGAAAGAGTCTCGGAACATTTTGAGAGGAATTGCCGTCATTTCCATTTGGATTCTATTTGTCAGTTCTATCACTGAAGGGAAGATTACATTCTGAGGATGATGTACTCGACTTCGAAGATAGGACCAGAACCAGTAGTCACATGTCGTGAGGTCAGGTGACCGTGCCGGCCACTCAATAAAGCCTCGCCTACCGATCCACTGTTGGGGCATTTCTTGATCCAAAATTTGGCGGGCGTTCACACAGTAATGGCTGCTAGCCCCATCCTGTTGGAAAATCATCTGCTTGTTTTTTTTGAAATAAGGAACAACTTTTTCACAGAGAATTTCACAATATCTTTCCCCATTCATTGTGCGAGTGTCAATGTTTGTGTCAATAATTCCATTGAAGGAAATACGGGCCCAAACGGTAACTGAGGGTGTTTACCCTGGATCTCTGAATCTGATATGAGGATAGTAGTAAGCAAAACTCCACTTCTGGACCGCGCAAGATGGCCGCCATCGCTGACGTCCCCCCCCTCCCCCTCCCCCCCCTCTGGAACGACAGAGGTTGTGGTCTGTCGTGGTGTGCCGGCCAGGTGGGTTCACGTTCACAACATGTTCGCTGACTCCCCCCCCTCCCCCTCCCCCTCCCCCTCCCCCCCTCTAAAACGACAGAGTGTGAGACTCGGATGTTGGTCTCGTATGGGTTGACGTGGCCGACCGCCTAGGTTGACGTGGGCGACCGTCTAGGTTGACGTGGGCGACCGTCTAGGTTGGCGTGGTGGAATGGTGAAACGGACTTTAGATTCGTGATCAGCGTAAAATTCCGCATCGGTATGGTGAATTTGAAGTCAATCGGCGAGAAAAAATGTTTCTTCAAAATTTTGGCAGAGTTAAAACTTGGCACGTTTTGGTGTGTAGCGCCCAAACGAAGCATCGGATGAGAAAACGGAGGCCAGATTCGGATTCAGCGTGAAATTCTGCATCGGTATGGTGAATTTGAACGCCATCGGAGAGAAAAATTTTCGCTGACTCCCCCCCCCTCTGGACAGCTTGCTTCGATTTTGGTTTCCAGTGGACGGATTTTGTCGTGCCATAGCTCGTTTGAAAGCTAAGAGTGAGACAAATTCACTGAAAGAATCGGCTTGTTCCTATCTGTCTTCGTTTAGATGTGAGACGCCATTTAAGATTTTGGGACATTGGCGAAAAACGACAGAGTTAGAATTTGGGACGTTTTGGGCTGTAGCACCAAAACGAAGGCTCGGATGGGAAAACGGATTTCAGATTTGGAATCAGCGTGAAATTCTTTATCTGTATGGTGAGTTTCAAGGCAATCGGCGAGAAAAAATTTTCAACATTTTTCGAAAAAACGACAGAGTTAGAATTTTTGCGATGGCTGCCTACTGTACAGCCAAAACGAAGCATCGGATGGGAAAACGGAGGCCAGATTCGGATTCAGCGTCAAATTCTACATGGAAATGGTGTATTTCCAGCTCAATCGGAGAGAAAAAATTTTCGCTGACGTCCCCCCCCTCTGGACAGCTCGCTTCGATTTTGGCTTCTAGTGGACGGATTTTGTCGTGCGATAGCTCGTTTGAAAGCTAAGAGTGAGACAAATTCAGTGAAAGAATCGGCTTGTTCCTATCTGTCTTCGTTTAGATGTGAGACGCCATTTAAGATTTTGGGACATTGGCGAAAAACGACAGAGTTAGAATTTGGGACGTTTTGGGCTGTAGCACCAAAACGAAGGCTCGGATGGGAAAACGGATTTCAGATTTGGAATCAGCATGAAATTCTGCATCTGTGTGGTGAGTTTCAAGTCATTTTTGCGATGGCTGTGGGCTGTAGAGCCAAAACGAAGCATCGGATGGGAAAACGGAGGCCAGATTCGGATTCAGCGTCCAATTCTACATGGAAATTGTGTATTTCCAGCTCAATCGGACCTCTAGAATCGGCGATAGAATCGTTTTAAGTGTTTGGATGATGGGTATTACGTCATCAGCTGATCGCCACACACTATATAAGCTGGGAACCGACAGAGACTTGTCATTCAGACGAGAGATTGCCAACGGTAAGTCGTCTCTCTGAGCTCCGATGATAGCTTCGGACATTCCAAATCCCGAGTTTCTGTAAGAAACCGACTTAGAAAATTTCATTGCTGATATCAGCTAAGGCGTCAGACTTAGAGGTTCGCCAGGAGATGGCCTTCGTCTCCAGGCCATAAAAGACTCCAAAACTTTAAAGGCTTGTAACTTTGCTTCTACAAGTCCGTTTGACTTGATTCAAAAAAGGTTCGGTCGCTATTGACCTGCCCTAAGTGATGGACTACTTATAAAATTTCATAAGTAGTGCTAAAAAGTTGAAAAATTTAAATTCACTAGTTTTGGAGGTTTTCTGGGGTTTTCGACCCTGCTGAAGTCAATGAAAGCATTTTTAATGATGTCTGAGCCAGTCTTCTCATGCTATAAGCGGCTTTTCACTGAAAGCGAGCAAGACACGGAGAGTTTTGTTGTAATATTCCACTGACAGGGTGTTCCTTCGGGACGGCGGACGATGCCGTAGTGATAAGTGTGGCAAGGGAATGTGTCATATTTGAGACCGTAACCGCTGGGGCAACTCATGTTGGGCATTTGACACAGCTCTCAACGTAGCACTTTGAACGCCAATCGGTTGAGTCTTAGCTATCTTGTCATGGGTGGCCTCTAAACATCTCCATTGCAAAACGCTGGTGAATCAAGCACTCTACGGCTTGCTATCAAGCTGATCAAAGCAATAACTTGGGATGTTTCCTCAAGGTTTTCAAGTATGCTAAGTTCAAATCTGCTATCAGATTTCAAATTTAACTAAGTCTAAGGCAGCTTTGAGGGGTTAGATCCCAGCTACTGTTCACTACCTTTGACTCGGCGTTGCTGTTACCACTTCGGGGCAGTAACAATGATGTCTTCAGCTGTAAATAGCGGGTATCGGGGAAGATCTCTCACTTCCCTAGTGATCAGTACAAGGCCTTCGGGCTGTCGACGGGATCGAGTGCCACTCACTATACTCAAATCTATCATTCCTCACTAAGTGTAAAATCATTGTTTTCCGTTTTTTTCGCTTCAGAAATGCCGAAATACAATAATATGAAGACCAGTTTCAAACTGTGTCAATGCCGGAAGGTATTCCGAGCTGACGCCTTCAAGAAGCACGCTTGTACTAACAAGAAACAGATAGGGGTCGCTCGCTACTATTGCGGAGCCCACAAAGTCAGTCGCTTAAGTGAGCGGCTGGAGGATTGGCACTCACAACACAGCGAGTGTCAAACAGGCGAAGTAGGCGAAGAAGAACGGAGTTCACTCTTCGCCACTGAGCTCCGTTCTTTGGAGCTACAATCTGCCAACGAGCAAGAACGGAGTTCACTTTTCACCACTGAGGCCACTGAGCTACAATCCGCCATTGAAGCGATTGCCGCTGTATCCTCGCTTAGTAGCGAGAGTTCGCTGACCAGCAGCGATAGTGAGGAGGAGGAGGGAGAGCTACAGTCGCAACTTATCGAGGACGTCGACCTCGATCGCGAGACCCCTACAGCCGTAACTGCAAGTGGAATTGCAACACAATGTCGCAATTTTGTCAAGCGCCCGCCGGTGATCGCCGAACGGGATAGATTAAAGAAAGAGGCGGAGAAGTTGAAGGAGGAGGCCTTCTCATACAAGGCAAAGTATGAGGACCTAAAGAACGTGGCCGGAGAGATGAAGAAGGTGAAGGAGAGATTAAGCGAGCGGGATGGCGAGTTGGAGCAGGAGAGGCTCAAGACTATCGAGGGGAAAGCCAGAGAAGAGGCTTTGCTAGCAGAGAGGGAAAGTAGGGAGAAGAAGATACGAAGGTTGAAGGAGGAAGTGGAGAGACTCCGTGTGCAGATGGCTAAGGTTGTCGAGACGAACCACGAGCTGCACCGTTCGGCGCAGCTGGTGGATCGCGATCGAAGGGTGCGTTCCAGTCGTCTGCACATCCCTATTAGAAAGGGGAGAGTAGCAGAAACTCCTCTCTTGTACGAGCGTGGAAGAGGGGAGAAATGCTACTCTCGGGTGAAGAAAGGGGTGGAGTGTCTACACTTCACCTTCGATCATCGTGATCCGATCTCGAATTTCCTTTATGAGGAAGCGTCCGAGAAGATCTGTAAGTAAAAATGACTAAATTGATATGTAAGATGATAACTCACTACTTCTTTCTTTACAGACATCCAAGAGAAGCGACCACCCGCCCCGTTGCCGGAGCCGCAGTCGAAACAGCAAGCCTGAGTCCCTACCACACACCCCGAGAACGAACCATCGGCTCTCTTAAGGGCCACCATGGGGCAAGACATGATAGAACCTCCTCGCGGTTTGCCCTGGGCAGTCTTCGGACTGGCGAATACTATCATTAAGTTGAATCTGCTATCAGTCAACTTGAACGTCGCAAATGAAGTTCGGTGTAATACTTCCTTTCGACGGGCGTTCCTGTAAAGGGCGGCGGTGAAACCCGTAGCTATGTATACCGCAAGGGACATTCGGCAATGGTCAATCTTGTTAAACCTCTCTGCGTCATGTTTGCAAGTGATTGCCTCTGTCTCAACGTAGTATGCATTCGCGCCAGGGCGACATTTAGCCAACTGTCGAAGGTTGCCTAAAACTTTCCATTGCATACGTTATGAGAACCATGAGTTCTACCTGTCTCTATCAATGAGACGAATTGATGAATGGAATGAAATGGGAGGACACTCACGCGCCACACGCAACATAACACACTTCTCTCTTCCGTAGTCTAACAAGCTCTTTACACATGGATCGCAGTCGATTGCTATCCCTGTATCAGAAGTGTAAGCTATCTTAATTTTATCTAACACTATTTCATCTACCATCATCACCCATATGAAATGTTATAGGATTTGCAAGTTAGACTAAGCGTGCTACTATTTCCAAATGAAAATGTATACATGGTTAAATCATCCACTGAAGCCCCATTCAAGTAAGTCAGTATGAAAGCAAAGATAATATGAAATAAAAATTTATTATGGCATGTATTTCAAAAGGTCTTCATCGTCAATATCGTCCCAGAGTCTGGCTTCAAATAGATAACAAAAACAGTTCACTTGTTTCAATCATTCTTCCACTGCGAGCCTCACTTTCTCAATGTACGCCCACTCCGCCACGGTTCGCGGTTGGGAGTTAGGGGTGTACCACTCCCATATTTGATGCAAGTGCGACTTGCTGGTCATCTCCATCACCCCTTCGGCATCATATTGTAAATAGTTCCACCGTATGCCTGTTAGGTCGGGCAACTCCTCTTCATCCTCCTCCGATAATGATAACTTTCGTATATTGTCGAGATTGTATGTCTTCTCCACCTTCGCCTTTCTTGGTGCATTTGGTGTAACGAGCACCTTTGCTGATGTACATGGAGAGGAGAACTCCAATGCGGTATTTGGTGTTGTTGGAGGACTTGTCATGTTGACTGTGAATAATGACTTTGACATGTTTTCTAATTCTGAAGTATCAACAAGCAGCCAATCAGAATGAACAGCCAATGAATGATGAATATGAAAGTATATATGCAAAGTGACATCCGTATCATTTTACTCTGTCTTTGAGACGTATAAGTGAAGTGTTCTCTAGCGAATTCTATATTTGAGGTGTACAAGTGAACTGCTCTGTAGTGAATTCCAAATTTGAGACGTATTATTTGACTGAAGTATCAACCTTAAACTTGATTTCATTGAAATGGTAAGATGAAAATTTCTTCACTCATCTCCCTCAAACGTGTGGCTAATAGCATTTTCCTCAATTTCAGGCATCAACTTCATCACCAACGCCCTCCTTTCTCGAGGAAAGTTTAGAGTCGTTGAGTCAAGGTAGGTTGTAACAATACACTGAGACTTGAACAGAGATGATAGAATGATTTCTCTTTCAGGTGATGTGAGTTCCAGCTCAGGACTCTCGCGACAAGGCAACGAGTGGGAATGTGCCGACTGCGGACATATGTTTACAAGGAAGCACAGTCTCCTTCGACACATCAAACAACGTGTGTGTCAACGCAAAGCGGCGTCAATCTCCGGAGGTGAAGTTGATTCTGACGATGACATCTCCTTTCCTTGCGATTTGTGCCCTCTTTCTTTTGATAGTCACTTTCAGCGATCTTCGCACAGACTTCAACACACGCATGCAAATGATCACTACACCAACGGTACCTCTACCATCTCCCTCATTAATGTTTCACATAATAATTTAGTACGCGACTACTGCATGGAGTCCAATACTCAAATAGTAGATTTTCCTGAGTGGCTCCTTCAAAATTCTAACATTATCGAAGCGCTCTTCAACAATTTAGACAATTTTAGAATGAAGGCGCTCATCTACCTTAAACTAAAATATATTAAGATAGATTTTCAAACGGGTCAAGTGACGGAGAGAATACAGTTTCATGTTCCTTCCTCTTCCGCAACCGAAGTTGTAGACTGCGAGTCTTGGCTAAATTTTCACATTCAATGTTTAAAATTAAATGTAGATAAATTCAATCAACGCGACAGCGCTCTCATTTTTGATGGTGTGGACTCAGCCATATTCAAAATTTCACTATTAGAAAGTCATGCAGCTCGAGGTACATTTAGACTACCAAAAACGTTGTATAATAAGAAAGCTGTCATCAATGTCGATTGTAAATCACAGTGTTTCAAATATGCAGTCCTATCCATCCTCCACTATAATGATATCAACGCGCATCGAGATCGCACCTATAGCTATAGACAGTGGGAGGATGAACTAGACTTTGAAGGTTGTGATAGTAACAACATGAAAATCAAAGATGTAGAAACGTTCGAAAAACATAATAAGATTAAAATTGTCGTTCACGTGTGGGAGAAGGGGTTGAAGGGTGCTCGCTATAATTCACGTTCAACTTGTTATGAACGTGTAGTCAACCTCTTATTAGTAAAACAAGATGATAGCGAGGAATGGCACTACTGTGGTATTCCCAAAATCTCTCGCTTGTACACTCACTTGGGGCACTCTAAAAGAGGTGAACATTTTGTATGCGACCGCTGCATCCGCTCCTTTTGGAGTAAAGATAAATTTGAAACTCACTATGAATGGTGCAAGCGAGGTAAATTACAAATGGAACGCATGCCCAAAGATAAAATATTTTCACATAGGGATAATGGTGACGAATTAAGTCCCCTGCGCGTCATTTACGCAGACATAGAATGCTACATTGATGATATCATCCACAAGCCAGCAGCCATATCCTGCTATGAAGTATGGCATGACCACTTTAGGAATAGACAAAACAAAATGCATACTTGGCAAGGTGAAGATTGCATTTCAAAATTTCTAGAATTTCTCGATAAAGCTGCTAAATTTCAACAATCATATGATTCCCAATTGCAGCGTAAGTCACTACATATGTCAGATGAAGACAAACAAAAATTTGAAAGTTGCACATCCTGTCCTAAATGTCATAAAACGTTCGATGACGATAAAATGAAGAAAGTGCGTGATCATGATCACATCACTGGTAAATTTAGAAACGCACTCTGCTCCAAATGTAACTTTTCACTTAGGTTGAGACGTCGTGTACTACCCGTCATTTTTCATAACTTTAAGGGCTATGACAGTCATATGCTCATAAAAGGAGGGTTGAGCCAGATGAAATCGTGGCAGTTTAATGTTATAGCACAAACGAGAGAAAAATTCATGGCAATGACAGCAAAAGTACCAGTAGATAAAACTAAAGAAAATAAGACAGTCTTCTTCGAAATAAAATTTTTAGATTCATTTCAATTCATGTCAGCGTCACTAGCTTCTCTCGTTCGTAATCTCAAGTTTCTTCCCCATAGTCAAACTTTGAAGAAACACTATCCAAACTTAACGGATGAAATAATCACTCGCAAAGGAGTCTTTCCTTATGCGTATTTTAGCTCAATGTCTAAACTAAATGAAACAACCCTTCCTTCCATTGACAAATTCCAAAACGATTTGACGGGTGAAGATTGTCCAGTAGAGGACTATGAACATGCTCAAGAGGCATGGTTAAAATTTGATTGTAAAACGTTTGGCGATTATATGATCGCTTACTTAGAATTAGATGTCATTTTGCTGGCTGATGTCTTTCAGGAATTTCGACGAGTGGCATTAGAAGAAGACAAATTAGATCCTGTCCACTTTGTCAGTCTACCAGCCATGTCCTTTAAATCAGCCTTTAAAATGACTGGTGAGACCATTCATCTCTTACAAGACCCCGAGATGTATAATATATTTGAGCGCGGAATACGCGGTGGTCTCACATTTGTAAATAAACATCATATAAAATCTGAAACAGTAGGTGATGATCATATCCACCTAAAGTACTATGACCAAAATAATTTATATGGCAGTTCACTGTCCAAACCACTACCTCATTCCGAGTTTAGTTGGTTAAATCAAGATGAGCTTGAGTATTACTCCAACCCTTCAAACATACTGAAGATTCCAGATGAAGGTGATTAGGGATATTATTTTGAAGTGGATTTGATTTATCCAAATAGCATTAAAAATAAAACTGCTGATTTCCCACTCGCACCTGAATCTGGTGAAGTGACTGAAGATATGTTTTCACCATTCATGTCACAATTTCATAATAACTTAACAGAGTGTGGACAGCCAAGGTACAAACCATGCCGCAAACTTTTACTCACCCAATATGATAAGAAAAATTATCTCGTACACTTCTGCATATTAAAATTCTATTTAGAAATGGGCATGCTTCTAAAGTCAGTTCACCGCATTATCAAATTTAGACAGAAAGCCTTCCTCAAACCCTACATAGATAGTAAAAGTCAAAAACGTGCACTCGCCCAAAATAATTTTGAAAAAGATTTTTATAAATATAAGAATAATAGTCTATTCGGAAAGACCATGGAGGATGTTAGAAAACGTATGAATTACAAACTAGTCGTTGATGAACAAAAATATCACAAATTGACCTCATCACCTCTTTTCATTGATAGAGACCATTTCATTGATGAGGATCTTGTAGGTGTTAAAATGATTAAATCAGAAGTTGAGTTGTGCAAACCCATCTATATTGGGCAAGCCGTTTTAGATTATTCCAAGCTTGAAATGTATCAACTCTTCTACAAAATATTAAAACCATGCCCTCTCGTAAAAGAGGTTCGCTTGCTGGGTGGTGATACAGATAGTTTCTTTTTAGGAATTACCACTCAAAAAGATTTAAATTTTAATGAAGTAGGTAAGTCATTAGAAAAATATTTCGACACATCTAACTACAATCCCACTCATCCACTCTATTCCATACAGAATAAAGCCAAACTTGGTTGTTTTAAGGATGAAACAGCAGGAAAGGAAATAGATGAAATGATTCTCCTCCGTCCTAAAATGTATTCCATGAAACTAAAAGAATGTGCAGATAGTATTAAGCGTGCTAAAGGTATATCAAAATCCATTGTTCATAAAATGAAACATCGGTCCTATAAGAAGGCCTATAAAAATAAAACTATAACGTTTGTCAATATGACAATCTTAAAATCTCAAGTTCATACTGTGAAAACGTACACATTTAAGAAACGAGCACTTTCAGCATGGGAGGATAAGAGGTGTTGGATAGGACATAACACATCTCTTCCACATGGACATCCTGACACAAACATACCTCCACCCAAAAGAATAAAACTCACGCTACCACATTCAGGACACGTCTTAGCATAATCAACTTTAACTCAGTATTTTGATGTTGCTTTTTGTAGATATACATGGTTGTTTTATGTATCGCATGAGATCGTTTCTTCCTTGTGAATATATGCCTACAGTCAGCCCATTCCCCTATATCTGTGAAAAGACTTTTTCATATACATATTTTTATTTCAATAAACATATCACAATGACTTCACTTTGTTTTCCGAAACACTAAAGTTACGAGGGATTTAGTATCTTTCACGTGGATGCACTCTTGTAAACCATTGGTAATTTTGATAGCAATAGAGGGTATAGTTTATTTGATGACGGGATGATAGAAAATAGATTCAAACATCTTCTCGACTATTCCATATGAAGCGTCTTTATCATGAATGAAATCACGTAAAATGTATTCTTTTTTCTCACCAACAGAAATAGGTAAAATCAAATCACTTTGAATGTAAAGGTGCTGTTCATGTTTATCAAGTGTCATTGGTGTTTCTATACCAATCGTATGCGCAGCAGCAAACACTGTTTGTAGCATTGAAAAGCCAAAGAGTTTTTTCAAATTTTTACTCAATTGACATTGAATGTCATCACCCAGTTTCAGAACAACGCGTTGATTTTCAATTGAAAACGAAATGTGGTGTGTCTTTGCATCATATTTACTTTTCATCACATGCTTCAACTTCTGTTGTATATAAGGATTTACTACATGAATGAAGCTTTCAACTGTATGATATAGACGCGGCATTATATTGATAGCAACTTTAGATTCTTCATAAGACCGGTAAATTTTCTTGATGCGATCGCCATAGATGTCCACCCACCATTCATCATTAACTGAATCAGCTTTAGTGTGATATTCATGAGAAGCATACACCACACCGCTTCCAATAATAGGCGTATAATGTCTTACAAAATGACGCAAGGTTGGAGAGAAATAAACTGTAAGTTTGTCATTATATTTCTGAATAACCAACTTATTTTTGTCCGCCATAATTTTCTCTCCATACTTCTTACCCACAGTCTCATTCCATCGTTTTACTAACTCAATAAGTGATAAAGGTTGAACACCACGCTTTTTCAAAATGATGCGTTCTTCGCATTCTACAACATCTTCATCAAATATTTTAAATCTATAATGAAATTTGTTGATTCGATTTGAATAAACTTTTTTAACATTTGCAGTAGCAATTGACGTTAGATGTAGTCCATGACCAAAACCAAGATGTGGATAGAATTCACTATCCAACCTCAGCGTAAGACCTTTAGTAAAAGAATGAAAGCGGAGGAACTGTCTCCCACTCCAATGATAGATAGTAAACTCATAAGCTTTCTGATTTTTATTCTTCATGATGGAAGTATTACCACTGTTGAATGCCTTAATAATTTTCTCATTCCCAAATGGCTCATAAGAATCTGATTTTATCTGAATCCATTCATAGTTCCACTTTCCATCTGATGTTAAATTGTATGGGAACTGAAATGCATTATTCATCGTTATTCCATCATGGGTGCGAGGAGTCAATATCATTTCTTCCAAATCATTCACATTCTGAATATTGCTATCATAGCAAATACTAGAAACGCCAACCTCCCATTCACCTTCTAAATGCAGTGGGCGATTTAATTCTACTCGATAGTCTGATGGTTTATTTTTGGGAAATTTATTCATAGAAGCATTACTGGGCAAGTAGATTAGAAACGAGTCCTTATTTTCACTTTCCATATTATTCACATTGGAAAAATATATTAGCGTACGTTTGCATTAACTCTTCATTCGGAAATGGAGTGTGATACTTGTCACAGCATCTTTATGAAAAGGAATCAACGCACCAGCATCGTCATAAATGGCAATATCAATTTGTGGGATGTAGTTTGATTTCAGCTTTGTATAATGCACTTTCTTGAAAGTATGCTCAGATAAAATACTGCAGCTTTTTGGCTGGTATGGTATCATTGCTAGCAATGGAGCTTCAACATCTCCCACACGTACATCTTCACCAATATTGGAATATATCTGAAAATAGTTAATACGACGCGATAGCGACATGTCTGCGCTAGCTTTGGTTACAGTACCACTTTTAAAGATATTTTGGTCAAAACCCAAAATGTCCATTAGAGTTTTATCCATAATTAGTTCAATACCTTTTCCACTTATAGTGAGAGACAAAGTACCTTCTTTTTCAAAAATTAAATATGTTGGTCATTAATCACTTCATTTAAATAATCTACAACCAATTTAACTGAAGTAATAATGCGAGGCATCAACACTCTTGTTTCATGTAAGATACCACCTAAAGGCTCTACACACTTTCTGTATAAAGATACGGTCCATTCTGAATCAAATTGATTTGACCTTTCACATGGTAAATGTTGCATATCAGATTTTCCATGAACAGCTGCAGAACGATGTCGTAAGAACTGATGAAAATCTTTTGAACAAACTAATACTAGATCATCATCATTTAATTTGCTTATTGCAATATGATTAGATGATTTAATATAAGTCAATGTTGCCACTTGTTTGCCATCAACTCGAAGGAGATAATTAAATTTCTTCAATAATGTTTCAGGAGTCATGTTTGTCTTTCTTGGCTTAATCACAATCTTCTTCACCAACGTCTTCTCATTTCTTGGAATAAGATCTACATAATAAGCTTCCTCTCGATATATTAACTGTTTATGGCCACTTATGTGGTAATTAACGTTAAAATTATCATAGCTTGTCAAGGCGCTAGCGAGGTAACCTAAATCATTTCTTAAACTTGGACTTAAACCAACAATCCAATCTTTCTCAACTACATGATGTACATAATTATAATCATCATTGTGCGGAGTAAATTGGACAATATGTTTACTCGCTTTATTCAAGAAATCATATATAAACTTTTTACATGATAAGAGATCTTTCTTTGGCCACTGTGGAATGTATACTCGGCACCCCTTTTCACATTGATAAGCAGCTGTACGCCTCATATTAATAGTCATCACCTCATGATCAAAAGTATAGACACAGTTGCTATAAACAAGTTGAGTGACACCCACTTCCCAATTTCCATTTAGCTGTTGTGCATGATCAATGGGAGTAGAAAAGAGTGCAGCTCGATTACTAGTAAATCTCTTTGTAGCCGCATTGCTAAGCAAAATATGATAAAACGACATTTTTATATTGCTAATCTGCAACTTTGCATAACATCATGAAGACTTGGATTTTGGACTCTCTACAATATATCAGAGTTGATCGTGATGGAAATGTACATTTCAAAAATTCTCATGGTCATACATCAAGAGGAATTACATTAACATGGCGACAATTTGTCAACCTCAATGATATCATGAGGGATTTGGAATATTTTGAAACATTAAGATTCATCTCCTTGGGTGATCAAGTTTGGCTTCAACATTACAGAAATGAAATTCAAATCTACCATTCTCATTCCGCAAACTGTTTCTCATTTCGCAAATACAATTGGGAGAAGTATAGAAGATATATACATCGCTCCATCATGACATTTATTCGTCGTGAGTTCATCGCCCTACTATGCAAATCTTAATCAGACATGACTACTACACATCATGAGTTGGAAATTAGATTCCCTACAACGTATTGAAACGGATCATGATCGAAACGTCTATTTCAAAGATTCAACTGGAAATGTGAGAAGAGAGTTTGCTTTATCTTATCGTCATTTTCAATCTCTACATCATATCATGAAGGACTTGAAATACTTCTATATGAAAAGACATTCACGTATTGGAAATCGCATCTGGCTGCGCGTCAACAATCGGCGAATTCAACTCTATCATTCCCAACTTCATACTAACTTCACATTTCATCAAGGTAGTTGGGAAAAGTATAAAAGGAAGGTACATCGCTCAATTTACTCATTCTTTCATCATGAAGCGCCATCACTACACCATCGTCAACATTCTCCGTCGCTTCAGACTCTACACCAAAATCGATCTCACAACATTACACCAACAGCTTCCAAACAGCAAGTATTACCCGGGCCGTCCTCAAATGTTAGTGGTGAAGATGAACAATTCACGGAATCTTCAACTCTTCCCAAATGGGACTGTACAGATTCTCGGCGCCCTTTCTCATTCATCGGCGCAGTCAATGCGCTTAGAGCTACAAAGACTACTACGTCGGATATGGAAGAGGGAGAGGTGTGTGATGTCGAATCTGACTGTGGACAATATGGTGATCTCTACTCAATTGAGTGACAGTCTATCATTTTTGAAGATTCGTACCAGCAGTTACAGTTTGTGTTATGAACCCGAACTTTTTCCTGCAGCTCTCATTAGTTGTTGGTTACCTGTGCATGTGGCAATCTTTCATAATAGTAAAGTGATCATTACTGGACTAAAATCTCATGTACAAGCAAATATGATCCTAGACTATCTCATTGAGTATGTACGTACCCAGCGGATTGTAAAATAAAAAACAATTTTTCCAACATGTTTTTATTTCAAATCATGATAGAACTTACAAATCATTTTTTCATTAGAGGATGGATTACATGAAAAGTTTTGAATAACACATGCAAATCGAGATACATGTAAACGTCTTAAGATGAAGTACAGTACAAAAGCACCACACGTTGATGAAAGTGGATGTTGTAGTATGCGTTCATTTCGCTGATATTGACGCGTATGTTTTCTCAACCACTGCTGTGTTGGTATATTTGGAGGTTGAGCAAGAGAGTCAAATAGTTCACCACGTCGGTCTTCTCCAATAAAGATCGCTTTCCAATGCTCACCGCCTAAATTCTGTGAATGAGTGTTTAGCACAATAAAGATGGGATAGTGATTTACTGCAGGTGGTAAGGTATCGAGTGAATAGACATTATCGAAAGCTTTCAACGTCGCTTCGTCTGCATTACGCTGCACTTTAGTCTTAATATCGTCAGCAGTCAACCAACTCATTAACGATTATACTGAAGAATCACGTCACGATACTTTGTAATTTCAATATTTGAATCGAAAACTGCATAAATTAATACATTGATCGTCTCAGCTAGTGTTCTTTTGAACGTCAAATCCAAACGAATATTATGAGGCACGTTCGCTTGACGATAGGGTGCACTAATATCGCTGTCAGCAGTCAAATCAAATGCATAAATAGTATATCCACTCTTAAACTCTTTCATAGTCAGTCCGTTGGTGTCATCCGTATTGTAAAAGCCAAAGACATCCATAAAATCAACATAACTGCGCATAAATTGATCCGAAGCAAAATCTGGTTTGTAGGGTGGACCAGGATGACTCACACCATTTACACGTAAAGCAATTTCACTTAACTGATTGTGTTTAAAATTGAAAGGATTCTTCTTTATATTACCATTAAATGCATCATTTTCAACCATTGCCACCATGAGGAGCTTCGGTGCTTCCGATGGAAAGAGACCATCTTTCATGAAACTCTTTTGATCTTTCGGAATTGTAAAGGTGAGAAGCTTTGTATGCTGAACGGGGTAAATGGCATTTTGGCGGTTAAGGCCTTCAGCATGCCCTCTAATGACACTTGGATTCGGTACTACTCGACGAATGTAAAGTGCAATATCTTCCACATGAATTCTAAAATTGTCAACTTTAGCAAATGCATTCAGCGCAAATTCAGGCTTATTCAATGTCATCTTGAGTCGCATGCTGGTATTACAGAGTAAAAACTTTGACTGTCTAAAGAAGTCTAAATTCAGCGGACCATATAGCTGACATACTCTACTATCTTTAATCATAGCAGATCGCTTTACAAAGCCACTGTTTGTTTCAACATCAAATTTTCCTGCTTCATCTCTGTACCATCCCATGGCTTCCATATGACTTTTTTGTGCTGCTGGATGAAACTGTGATACATGATTGAAATATGATTTATAGGGATAATCGCTTTGACCACCTTCCACCTGCTGCTCTCCAATCGTTAGAGAAACATCGCGAAGTAATGTAGTCAATGGTAAATTGTTCAGTCCAACTTTATGTGCATCGTCAATAGCAGTTCCATCTGCTTGCTGAATTCTAAACCTCAAATCAAGCATCGCATAACTCAAATCTATGTAGTCATCACTACCACCAGGAATAACAAATTCAATGGGGCCAGCATTCTCAGCTGTTCGAGGATGATAATCTACAATACTTGAACTAAGAATATCTGTCTGTATGGCTTGTTGATCAAACAAACAAAAACCGGAAGTTTTACACTCCATGATTAGAAGTTATAGCAGCGTCGTCGTTTAGCGCCTGATGAATGATTAGAGCCTCTACGATGTTTGCGTGAATGCCTTTTGACTGAAGATCGCACCTCACCAGCTCCGCGATGTTTCCTCCTTCCTTTTTTCATTCGTTTAGGTGATTTCTTTCCTTGAGTAACACCAGCAAAGGTCTGCTTCAATGTTTTTAAACCGCGTTCCTTCCCACGATTCAACAAACTGCTCTTAAAACTTCTACCTCTGGACAGATCACTAGCAACATCACCAGCAAAGCCAACGGCATTACTTAAAACATTTCGTTTTAAAGATCTACCGACATTGGATATGACAGGTGCTACAACAGATTTCAGTGCAACAAGTATGCTACCTCCACGTTGGCGGCGAGCGCCGATGTAAATTTGTCCTCCACCACTTACATAGGAGGGTCGTGAATAAAATGAGGCAGTTGGATTCATAGCTCAAACCCTAAACATTGTTAGTTACAACTTTGCATGAATCACTGTCGATCACTTAGATGAAAGATGTCGGCACGACGCATCCAAGAGTTCATACTTGAAGGATAACCAGTCCGTTTAACAAGACACCATTCTTCACCTTGCCGTTTTTTACATCGAATGATTTTCTCTACCAAATATGTTTCACTTTCAGTGACTACCTCAATCTCATCGCGGTAAAAGCTACCCTCAATTTCTTCATTATCGTAATCTTTCAACTTGTAGGTGGTCGGAGAGTCTTTTTGATTAATCCTTGATACTGTAAATACCTCCTCTGTCCAATTCGGAAGGTACCCTTTAGAAAAAACACTTTTCACTTTTGAGATACGAACTTTATCGCCAATTTTCACATCACTTTTCACATGAGTGCGTTTACGTTGGAATGATTCGCGCACTTTATCTACATTGTCAGCATTTACATCTACTGGTCTGAGTCCAATAGAACGATGGATAGAGTGATTGTAGGCATGGAGTGTATCTTGTAGAACCTTTGTCCAATTTTGTGTCAAGTTGGCAGTAAAATGTCGCCACAAGCGATTTTTTAATGTGCGATTAAAACGTTCAACGAGTGCAGCTTTATAAGCGCTCTTTACACTAAACAACTCAATGTGATGCCTCTCAAATAATCTTGTCACATGCTGATTTTCAAACTCTTTTCCTTGATCACTCTGAATTCTTTTTGGAATCCGACCTTCTCGAAAAATTGTTTGGAATGCTTTTGCTACTCCTTTCCCTTCTTTAGTTTTTAAAGGTTGAGCCCTCGCATAACGCGAGAAAATATCAATGACGGTTAAAATAAAATTATTGCCCGAGTTATGTTTTGAAATGGAGGCAACATCACACAAATCTGCTTGCCACTGTTCATCGATGTCATGAACAATATAATGGCGGGTGCGGTACTTTTTTTTCGCTTGTTTGTGGAGTGTATAGGTAGCCTGACCCTTTAACCATCGTTTCACTTGTGATTGTGGAAGACCACTCGCTTTTGATAATTTCTTGATAGATGCAAATCCTGCCGGATGTTTTACATCATAATAGATTGACTTCAAACGTTCAGTCGATGACGGCTGACTCTTTTTCCTCCTTCTCATCTTTTTGTTTTCTTGCCTTTCTACATTTACAACAACTGCAGCATTTAGCGGTTTTGCGATCGTGTTCACATTGCTTAGGGGTTTCATTATGAGAGCTGGCGCAGCAAGTGCAAGTGACAACGACATTCACCTCTGGCGGCTCATTACATGGCAAGCAACACATCTGCTTCATATTAATAGTATGAGAACATGTCTTTCCTAGGAGGAGCTGTTTTACGTTTTCCTTTTACCAGTTTTAGTGGCGATGTAGATCTACGTCGAGTTCTTCCTCTTGTTTGCTTAGTGAGTGTGGGAGGGGATGTAGCAGGTGACGTCTTAAACCAATTTGTTGGCATTTTCATCGCCTGAGGCATTGGAGTAGTAGCCACTGTTGAATCAAGTTCTTTCAATGTCTCATTATTCAAAGCAAATTTTGGCACATTATGCTTTTTCAATAGTTTAAGAAAGCATGGCCAACCAGGTGGAACATAGCCCTGACGGCGCTTTCTACGTGTCGCATACTGAATCAAGTCTTCATAACGTGAAGCATCAATCACTTTATTTTCATCTGTAATGATTTCTCCTCTATCATTTACATTGAGATGGGGTTCAATACTGTTGAAAAGAGATATGGCATGTGCGCGAGATGCTAAAGGTGTAGCAGTCGACACAGAGTCACGCATCTTATTCTTCAAGTTTTTCAATTGCTCAACAGTTTCCGATTGTAATAATACAGCACGATGTGGATCTTTGATGTGAACATTTTGCTGATAATCTATTTCTTTCCTATACATTTGATTTGCAAGAGGTTGCTTTACTTGCTGCATGGCAGTCAATTGTACATATTCATCCTGAGGAATAACAATCATGCGAGAATAAGAACTCATAGTTTGTAGATAATCATGGGAGTTTTCAAAATATCACTTCGAAATCTAAATTCTTCCGGACACTCTTGCGTAAAGTCAATGAATAAGTAACCGTATGGTTTTTCAGTAGCTGCTTGAAAAATTTCAATTAAGGCTTTTGATCCTCTGGGTGCAACTTGTCGCGCTAAAATTTCAAATTGACTTTTATCTCGCGGATTCTTGAAAATAGCATAATAGTGTGTATTCAGGTTTCGTGTACGAGCTTCTTTTCCATCAGGAAACAAATTTTGTGTAATATAGATGATAAAACACCTTTTATGGTGTGCTGCGCGAGTGAACATATCTGTAACATCTTTTGAATTCTTACTTTCTTTTAATAAATCATCCAATACAACAACATCATTCGACTGAAGTTTATCCACTGGAATAATTCCTTCATGTCGAATAAAGTTGCGACTTTGCAATTCCTGAAACAGCGACGGTTGATAAATACCATAACACCAAATCACTCGATTGATAGGTTCCTTAAACAACTCCCTTCTTTTATCCAATAAATTCAGCGTGAAAACAGTTTTACCTGCATGAGATGGACCTGATACAGTCAGAACTTTATCACATTGAAGTCTGAAATCCATTTTATTACTTTGAGACTCAACATTTGCATAATTAACGCTTAGAGCCAAAGATATTTCCCAATAGGTTGCCCACGGCAGGAGCTATCATTGGAAGTATTGCTGAAAGGAAACCGCCCTTTTGTGTTAGAGTTTTCCTCTTTCTTTGAAGGGCGACTTTAGGATTGGAGATGAAACGCAATTTCGTAGCATATCGCTTAAGTAACTTTCGTTGTTTTGGCGCTAATTTCTTCGTCCTCAACTTCCTCACATGAGAAATAATTTCACAAATGAATTTATCGTTAGCATGTCGTATAGAATTGTATCGCTGATTTGCTTTCATTCGTCGGAGAGCTTGAATGGCTGAAGAAAACTTTGACTTTTGACTTTTACGTTTCGTCATTTTACGTTTCGCCATTTTCCGTGTTAGTCTTTGCTAAAACCTATCTTTACCACATTTGCATAGGTACTAACTATTGCGACATAAGTGACACTCGAAATGAGCAATATCACAGTGGTTACATTGGCAAAGTTGAATGCAATTACGTATGAAACAGCGTTGACAAAAAGCATGCTTACATCTCTTGAAGATGCGCTTTTCATTTCCATCCTTTCGCTTACATACATCGCAACACATAGTTTCACCGTTACTGATGTCTATAGCAAGTCTTTTTGAAGATATGAATTTGCTAGCCTTTTCTAAATAATAGACGCATGTACAGAAGGAATATACTTCGAGAGTGAGCAGACATAGCTCGAAAACCAGTTGTGCTACAATCAAGTACCACTGCATTTTCAATTTTTCTTTATGGAAAGTTGAATGCGAATATCTGAAATCGCTTCAATCACTAGACTGCTACCATGATGGTTAAATGCGTTAAGACGTTCGGCAATTTTTATCATATGTCTTTTAAAAAATTCTTGGGGTTGATTTACCACTTCCATTGAATAAGAAGCAAAATGGAAAGAGCGACTTTCCACCTCTTCCTTTCCAAAATGACTAAACTTAATTTTCGCAACTAATCGCGCCATGATAATGCTATCAGAGAATGTATTCATTAACTCTAGAAATAGAGTGCTAGCATCATCAACCACTGCTTCGATGTCGGTCTCATCTTTATGAAATTTTATCACATAATCTTGAACAGCTCCTTTTAAACTTTGCCTATGAAAACGTAATGTTCCGCAGTCGTTTGAGAAAGACATGATCGCCCTTTATCTAACCCATCCATTGCATGAAAACAACAACTCTTCTCATAGTAACATTTATTGAATAACGGTAACAAGCATGCATTATAAATCAATGGTTTGAAAGAGATATAATAGAAACAGCTGGTAACTATCATACAGCGAGCAATGATAACCATACAGGACTTTGGCAGTGTTGAGGTAAGGAGGAAAGAAGCATTGGTTATGAACGTAGCTACTACAACGAACAGACAAAATAGGAACACACAAATCCTTAAAACGTTTCGTGACTTCATGATAATGTTGATTCACTCTACTATCCCAAGGCGGGAGCAAAATATCATCAATGATTAGATTGGGAAATACTTTCCTCTCCTTACCAGGATTATTACAAAAGATGCGTATAACATTGAAAGCAGCTAACCATCGTTTAAAGTCAATAAGAAGAGCACTGTCACAAGAAAAGCCATAGTCTTGCAAATATTTCAGATTAAGTCCATGAATGTGTTTTCTCGCCCATTGATCAACATTGGGATCGCAGTTGGCATGTTGATGATAGACACTAACAATCTGATATGTCCAATTGTTCATAGCAATAGCACTGAGCTCCTGTACAGGTTCACCCTCACAATCCATAAAAATGATGATAGAAGCCTAAAACGGAAATTACACATCTAAGGAGGCGTTCTATAACATATTGCAAAATGAAGAATTACATCGATGCTTTTCACGACAAAATACACAAATGATATGATGGCAACGAAGAAGTAAAATGTATCTAATAAGACCACGTCTACGACACTCAAAGCACATAAGCGAATTGTCATAGGGTAGAGTTAGGAAAGGGCTAGTAATTCTCCTTCTTTGATTTGCGTTTTGATGTAGCATTCTTCTCCGACTTGCGCTTCGTACCACTGCTGTTAAGGATTTGATCAATTATGTCGTCCACGTTGGGTGGTTTTGGAATATATAGGATGGATTCCATATGCATGGAGAGAGAGGCTATTTTATTATCCTTGTGTCGACCATAATATAGCCCATTCACTTTGAAAAGGATATCCCAAGTACCTTCTCCGAGCTCATCACATCTGATGGCTATTGATTGATCTCCCTCCTTCTTATAGTAAGTACACCAATGTGATACCGGTAGGCAAATGTGATTACCATCCCAAATCTTTCTATAGGGAGTATCCTTGTCATCTCTAGCCTTCCACTCTTGAGCAAGAGGAGTAGGAATGTCCATATTTAATGTCACATACTCCTCAATAATATCAAGTTGGTGGCGAATGTACGGACTCACGGGGATCAGTATGTAGTCCCCATACTGATTGCGCATTATCTTGACATCCGTGGAAGGGAGCATTCCCGTTTGGAGTACTACGCTATGATCGTCATAACGCAAGACTTGTTTAAATTTACGCTGTAGCGGTGTAGGATTATGTACCTTGGTTGTTTCTTCCACTGGCCTCAGTTGTAGATGATCTGACCGTAGCGAACCTTGTAACGTTTGACCGCCATTTTGTCCTACTAGTGCAGCAGATGCAGTGGATGCCTGAAAATGAAAAAAGATTGTATTAAGTTTACGTTCAAGGGAGGAGAGGGAGGAAAGTAGCGACTTACCATTTTAGTTGGATAATAGAACAGGGAACTAGAGAGAGAAAATGTGCGTCCGTCACTCGTATGATTCAACGATGGAATGATTCTCACTGTGGAAGGCTCGCTATTTATACAGAAATGCTTGATTCTCATTGGATGATGATCCTCATTGGACAATAACATCAAGCTGATTCCAAATCTGAAATCCGTTTTCCCATCCGATGCTTCGTTTTGAAGCTAGAGCCCAAAACGTCCCAAATTCTAACTCTGTCGTTTTTCGACAATGTCCCAAAATCTTAAATGGCGTCTCACATCTAAACGAAGACAGATATGAACAAGCGTTTCTTTCACTGAATTTGTCTCACTCTTAGCTTTCAAACGAGCTATGGCACGACTAAATCCGTCCACTGGAAGCCAAAATCGAAGCAAGCTGTCCAGAGGGGGGGGGGAGTCAGCGAAAATTTTTCTCTCCGATGGCGTTCAAATTCACCATACCGATGCAGAATTTCACGCTGAATCCGAATCTGGCCTCCGTTTTCTCATCCGATGCTTCGTTTGGGCGCTACACACCAAAACGTGCCAAATTTTAACTCTGCCAAAATTTTGAAGAAACATTTTTTCTCGCCGATTGACTTCAAATTCACCCTACCGATGCAGAATTTTACGCTGATCACGAATCTAAAGTCCGTTTCACCATTCCACCACGCCAACCTAGACGGTCGCCCACGTCAACCTAGACGGTCGCCCACGTCAACCTAGGCGGTCGGCCACGTCAACCCATACGAGACCAACACATCCGAGTCTCACACTGTCGTTTTCGAGGGGGGGAGGGGGAGGGGGGGTCAGCGAACATGTTGTGAACGTGAACCCACCTGGCCGGTACACCACGACAGACCACAACCTCTGTCGTTCCAGAGGGGGGGAGGGGGAGGGGAGGGGGGGACGTCAGCGATGGCGGCCATCTTGCGCGGTCCAGAAGTGGAGTTTTGCTTACTACTGAGGATTATCCGTCGACTTAGAAGTGAACATTATGTTTATTAACTTGTCCGTTCAGATGAAACACATTCGTCTGAAAAAGTCAACTTTCTCAGAAACGATGGATCATTGGTGAACCTGTTTTGCATTACTTCGTAAAACTGGCGCCTTCGGTCGTTATCTCTATCGACAAGCTCCTGGCAATACAGTGGCTTTTAAGGATGAAATTCATTCTTCTTTAGTATTCTACAGACGTTGGACTGAGACAATTCTAGTTCTTCAGAGAGACGACGAGTGGATGTTGTCGGATCTCTCTGAACTGCAACCAAAACTCGCTCTTCGTTTTCCTGGCTTTCTGAGGACTTTGGTCTTCCTTGACCTGGTCTCTGATGCACAAGAGAACCTGTTTCTAACAGTTTGTTTTTCCAATCAATCAGGGTTTGTCGAGGTGGTGCTTCTTTGTTGAATTCAATGCGAAATCGTCGCCTACAGTCCTCTACAGAACAGTTGCCTGTTGCAGCAATTACCCAAGAGGTAATCAGAACTCGCTCTTTAATGGTGTATTCCATCTCTTATCACAATACATTAGAAATGAAAAATTGTTGGATAGATTGACTTACTTTCAATACGAATCGATCAGGCAGTCATGGGAATGATGATTCATCTCTGTTTACAACTGTTAGTGATGCAAAACTTGCTAAGCATGAAAGAAAACCTTTGTTTTTTGTTCACGGCTAATTTTGACTCACCCTGTACTACAGGGTCTGTAGTAATTCATATACCCGGTATTTTTTCCTTTACAAATGAAATATTCATTTATCGCATTCTGAGACATAGGCCTAACTGTACAACATACAATTTTGATGCGTTAGCATACAGGTGTAGCTGTGCATGCGTAGGAATCTGATTATGAAGCATGACTATTTTGAAATCAAATAATCATCGTAGGCCTTACGTGCTAGCTCCTTACATGATACGATCAGATAGATGGAATAGCGACGTATACTAGACAGTCGCCACACAAGTGATATGAATATGCTGAATCATCAGGATTTGTGAATATACCGTACATGTCTAGCAAGACAAAATATCGCAAATGCATGATTGTTGATTTATTGCTATTTGATCATATTTGTCTATATTTTATTTACAATCTAAGCAATCCATCAATTTATTTTCCAGAGATGGGAAGATTCAAGGAAACCTGGTCTTTCAAAACAGACATTTCTCGCTCTTCGGCACACTTGTACTGCCTTGCCCCAGTGCTGTTACTATATGTTCACGCGCCTCGAATTTGATTATATTCTTCTTGGAAAACTGCAGTCCGATAACATTGAATCTCGCTTCGGACATTACAGGCAGCTCTCTGGAGCCAATTATTTCATTTCGGTCCGAGACATTGTGCAGAGTGAACGCAAGATACGCGCGTTATCACTTCTCAAGTTCTCCAATGTCACCATACAAGATATTGATGCCGCCTTACAGGACCAGGGTGAAGAACAAGACAAGGACATGCTGAAAATGGCGAGTGAAATTGGAGAGGCGCTTGAAATGGATTATGATCCAACCACTAGTGAGCAGAGCACAGTCTTGTTTGTTTGTGGTGCCATTTGCAGTAATTGAACACAACAAAATGTGAATCGTGTAAAGCAATCTTGTGCCGAGATAACCGAAAGCTCATAGTTGATGTCGAGTCGAGTGCCGCTAATATTCCTGAGTCTGCATGTGATTTCTACAACATTGTTAACCGTGGAGGTCTCATCAATCCAACAGATTTCGCGTTCAATGTGTGTCTCTTTTCCTTCTGCGTTTTTCAGGAACTGCAAAGCAATGCCATGATGAGGACTGCCTTGCTTCAGTCCACAAAGCAACGGCAACTCTTCCATCAAATTGTAGAATACGCCATGGATGAGTCGTTTTTCTCCGAAGTGATATTTGGACATGACATCATGTGTACCCATGGTCACAAGGTGTTTTCATATATTGTACAGAGATTTTTTAATACCATGATGAAAGGATTGACCACGAATCTGACGATTGATGCTTCAACAGTAAAACAGAAGACCACTTGTTCCGACCGAAAAATTGCAAAAGTGAGCAATAAAAGAAACTGATTGGATGAAAATGACTTGTTCTTCCGTAATTGTTTTCCATAGCACTATATTTTCAGTAGTAGAGCATTGGGAATATTTATACAGTCTATTCCCTGTGTTCATCGAGAATAATTAACATAACGCAGCTTCATATCTTTAGTATCTATCTATCTTTAGTATCTATCTTTAATATCATATCTTTTCATGACCCGTGAAGATCTCTGATAATTACAAAATAGCAGATCACTTTTACCATTTTAAGTTTACTTCACTGCACAAAAGACAGTAACTGCGGTGAATCTGATTTAGCTTTGTCCGCCGTGGTTGGTATTGGCGGAATTTGACCTATCCGTCCAGGCGCTGTTCATTATCTAGGAGTCCATGGTTAGAAGTATGTCATGTAGTTAGACGTAGAAATCTTGTCTCCCGGAAATTACTGTGATATCGCTGTTCCAGGCAAATTCAGTGAATGAAACTCTTGCTTTGTGTTAATTGATTTTTCATTGTGATTTTTTTTAATTTTTCATTAATTAATTTTTAATTAACACAAAGCAAGAGTTTCATTCACTGAATTTGCCTGGAACAGCGATATCACAGTAATTTCCGGGATACAAGATTTCTAACTTCTAACTTATGTGAGAGAGATATCTTGGCCATGAAATGTAATTTGACTTTGATATCACTGTCACACCTTTAATTTTATCTTTTGTAAATGATACAGCTGAAGCGGCCAGACCGGCGGAGTAATTATTCTGTTTAAATAACTTTCGATTATTTTTCTTATTCCGTTATAATCGCGCGTCGAATTGTTCTTTAGATAAATATATAATGTAATAATTTTAATGATATGATTTCCAAACAATTCTTTGATAAAATTACTTATTTAACATGTCACGATTACAGAACGGTAAACAGTAATCAGGTCGTTTTTGCTTAAAAGCGGTCTAAGTCTTCTCAGGAGATGTAATCGTGATGAACACATCTTGACAATCACGTAAATATGCTTATGGCAACTTAGATCACAATTTAATTATTATAAATTAATTATTCAGTTCATAGCCACATAGCCTATGGTCCGTCCCCCTGCGGTTGCTTGTGTCCTAATGAAAATTATGCCCATTCAAGATGGATGTAACTGCACTTATACAAGGGCATTTCATAGTCAAGAGCCTAGCATTCTATACAAAATACAAGACTAATTCCGATCGGAAAATCGCTTCCTTCGCACATGTAAATTGCACAAGTGTACAGGCCCATCATAAAAAAGCGACTAATCATTTGACCTACGTGATTAAAAATAAATTTACTTTAACACTTAGCACACATAAGTATGCCTAACGCTCTCAGCTGCATGAAAATTTCCATTTTTATGCTACCGGTATTTGCTTGTAGGCGTGCAACCGGAGTCTTAGACATATGAAGTTCCGCAGTCGAAGTCCTATCAAACTGATTTGACTACATGTGATTCCCAGTTTTACACTGCATGGAAGGGCAGTGCAAAAGAAAGTCTGTTGCATTGTGTAGGCTACTGAATATTTGCAAGCCATTTCCAAGTAGCATTCTTAGCATCATGTACATTTACAGATCGTGTAGTATATTTACAGAACAGATGAATGTGCTAAACTTAGGTTAAAATTGACGGCAACGTGATTTCTACTTATTCGATTTGCGTACTCACTCATACATGCCAGTTGTTGTCTTATGAGCATGGAGTTATCAGGTCAAAGTTAAAAGGCAGGCCTGCGCAAAACCTGAGTAAGCCTGTGACGCATTTAAGACATGAAATTTTGGACTGTGGGCCATGGGAGTGGTACCCCAAAGTGCCCTCCTTGAAGTCGATGCAACACCTGCCCTAAACCCGGGCCGGCATCCCTGGTTCTGCACAGCAGTTAAATGGATGCATTTTTATTATGCGAAACTAGGACGCGTTGACAAGGTTAATAATATCATTAATTCTAGGCAGAGGAAGATGTGCTTTAATGACTGAAAAGGGCCAAGTAAATATGTAGGCTAATTGAAATTTTTTGTAATCAAAATCTTCGCCTAAATATCTCTGGATATTTATTTTCTATCGAGGGCTGATAACTTTCATTAATTATATATATGAATGTCATCAATCCTATTGACGGGATGCAGGATCAACCAGAAATATATCGGTGAAGATTTTTACACATAAAGAATTCAATATTATATTATATATTACATATATGCCAATGAACTCTTTTGCGATCTGTGTATATTTTAGAGTACGGCTCAAATTAAATATAAGTGGCAATTATGGTGACTTTATAGGACGGGAACTATAACTGACACTTTCTTCTTAAATTCGCGCACAAGGGGCTTAATAGCATGGATTTGGAGATCTTGAAACGTTGAATGCAAAAATCAAATTCTTGAGTGTCGCAGCCAGTCGCTTTCGGTTATGGGTAAGGTTAAAGGATTCCCATTGGAATCTGATGGTAATATTCAAGAAATATCTATGGATTGTGAAACACCTGTCAATTTTCGTACATTTTCTTTTGCAGAAAAGAAACTAATTTATCAGAATGCCATGAAATTTGAAACATAATTGAGTTCAGAACATCAACTTCGATATAAAAGTTGAAGTGAGTCACATGATTCAGTATTTGATATCTGAGAGTCTCTGCAAAAATGAATAAAATCGCCAAAATTAAGTCAAAACATGAAATTTACTCATTTTGTAGAGACTCTTTGCAATATGATGTCATGTAATACTGTCTTTATATCCATGTTCGCTGTATACATGTCTAATGTTGTGCGGTTGAATTCAAATATATTCATTATTCCCTTGATAAGTCTCAAGAAGAGACGATACCTTTGGGATCAATCGTGAGTTTTGATTGTTATTCGATTGGATAATTTCTTTCTCATATCATTTGCATTTTTGATATCACCGTTTTGCCATTATATATATATACCCAAAAGTTTGGAAGAAAAACTCAGACCTCGGTGCTCAGAGTTTCACGTTAGCACAATTATCAGCCAAAGTCAGGCTGATGATGGCCAAAGCTTTGGCTGATGATTGTGCTGACATGAAACTCTGAGTACTGAGTTCCGAGTTTTTTCTCCATACTTTAGGTGTATGTTTCTCCTTTCACAGTTGAACACTTTGACGGAAATTGATTCAGTTCCTCAAAATCAAGGGAATAATGAATATATTTGAATTCAACTGCACAAGATTAGACATGTATACAGCGAGCATAGATATAAAGACAGTATTACATGAGGAGCTATGACATCATATTGCATAGCACTGTGCAACAATATCAAGGCCCTTAAAGTCATCATAATGCGTGATTTTGCAAGGCTTTCTATGTCCACAGGTTAATAAGTTCCACGAAGCAGGTAATTATTTTCCTGGTAGGAAATTATGAACCTGGTGCAGACTTCTATGGAAAAAGTCATACATTATAACAGATAATGCATAGATTTCTTCGGTCATTATTTGTCATAATCACCTCGAGCCTTCGGCTCTCGGTAATTATAGCAATAATGACCTCAAATCTATGCATTATCTATTACATAATTGCCACTTATATTTAATTCAAGTCGTCATCTAAAATATGCACAGATCACAAAGGAGTTCATATTGACGTCAAGGTTCGCTACTATTATTTCCAATAGAATGATTATGATATGTTTTATGTACATGTAAATAATTATAATTTTTGTACTCCTTCTTTGTTTCTTCTCTCGTAAAATACGTAAGATTAAATGTTGATTCTAAAATTTGATTTCTTCTGTTATTGCACTTTGTGTTTTTCTACAGTTGTTATGATACGGACATCCATTGTTAAAGGGGTTAATGTTTGATTTTTCATTTTGTTTAATATGCATATGCTTTTCTGCAGTTGCTGAAGCTAGGTTTTCGATGATTGAAACACGGGCATTTTAGGTCTGAAGTTTGATTTTGATGAGTCAAGTTTTTACATGCAGCCTTAGACCTAAAATTAAAGTACTGTCTAAAATTACCAAGACGACAATACTGAAATAGTATGCTTATCTTATTTCATAAAGAAAAAAAGCACCATGAGTATAAAACTTTTCATGCAACTTGCAGGACGCCGCTTTGAATTACATTGAATTACATTTTCTTCATTTTAATTTGCTATGGTGATCAACACTACATGTATTTGACTATTATTTATGTCCAAAGGACCGTACTTAGCTGAAGATGATTGATTTCAGAGACTTTCCTTTACATTAAAGACAGATTCAGATGTGTTTTTATTTGGGTCTATCCAGAAGTCTTTATTAGTTTTTGGCAATCAATTATTGAAGCACTTACCACTGTAGTCACAACTTTGATATGTTCCCAATCTTATTCAGATTTTCTCTTGAACTAGGATATGCACTCATATAGTAAAATCAAACTGCACCTAGGCCTATATAAAAGCGTTGGTTTAAGGCCGGTGTTTCATTGATAAATGTGTCCCTATTTTTGCTACTTGTCAGCATTTTCGTCCTAAAAATTCCATTTGCTTTATCGCTCAACGCTCTAGTCAGACAACTTGTTCCTGTATCTTTATTCACACTAATTTATATGCCGACTCATCAAATTTCTTTTAATTTGTGCCTTTTATATTTGATTGTGCCCCAAACACAGCATCTCATCATTAAAATTTCATCTCACAAATTTTGCATCCGTTTTAAAAATAATCTAGACGTTTATTTTAGCGATAAGATAACTTTGACATACATCTTCTCCGAGAATTGTATGATATATGCCGTCGAGTATAGCGAGACAATGATTTGCTTTGCAATAAGTTTATACTTTTCAATAATGTATTTATTGAAAATGTGCATTTCTTTTATGTATACTAATAATGCATTTGTAGTAATATATTACAATATTTTAATATATATCAATTTTAATAAAGTGTATTCAAGCATTTTAATACATTGTAGTATTATAATATAATACTTATTTTAGTATTTAATATAATATCAATATTTTCATATATTTTTTCTAAAATGTATAATTCTTTTACTGTAATTTGCATGCCCATCCGGCAAATTTATTTTAATTTTTACCATTTATATTCTATTTTGCGCTACAGAAATATATTTTACGCTACACGCATTCGCAGCTTGGCACATTTTAGCCTTCGCATAAATAAGGGATCTGCTTATAAATTTCAATTTTATTGAAATATCATGCCGAGTAGCGAGACCACTTGGAGCGAGACGTGCTAGAGCAAAAAATGCAACAAAATTTATTATTTGCTACATAGCGTGTTTTGTATAATAAAATTGCTAGCTGTCCCAAAAGTGAGTGTCAAGTGCTGTCCCAAAGAATTACAAAATAATGGTCAAAAGGTGGAATTTCATAATGAATTTGAGGTGAAAAACACTATCTACAAAATTCCAACTAAAAATTCAAGTGCAAAGATATCATTTACAATTATGTTTCATAGGGCTGCTCGCGGTGCACCGGCTTTTATGCTTGCACCGATTCTCGGGCCAGTGCATCGAAATGTGCGGATTTCAATCAATTTGATATTTTGCTGAGTAGTTTCAACTGTAATGTACGCAATTAATTTTATCTGAACTATTTTGGTCACGCAAATAGTGAAGAGAAAAATATTTTAAGCATGCAACATGATTAATTCAACTAAAGTCACATCAATTTATTAATTTAATTTAATTAGACGTTTAATTTCTATATCATAAAAATGAAGCTTTTTGAAAATCACAGCAATAAAATAATTAATATTGCAACCTGATGCTGAGAAAATAATGTGAAAAAGTGTCGAAAAGTATAGTTAATTCAGATTTATGATAAATCACTTCGGTCACGAAATCTCAATTCCCGCTATCTCAGAATTTCGGAATCTCATCGTGAATAGGCCTAGTTCGTGCGCTGCTGTTGCTAAGATACCCTACATCACTCCAGCGTCCAGCGCTCCGGTTTCTTCGGCATCCGGTGACGTTGTAGCATTACTGGGAGACTGCTTGAAATCGAAGCTGACCTTATTGCATAGTGATTTGCAAATTGCGGTGACATTGTTTCGAGTCCCTATAATTCCTAATGTTTTCATATAGGTACTGATTTTTTGATGATTTTGAGAAAACTTATCAAAAGCAAGCTTTTCCTTTGCTATTATATATACATGAACATTTCAAATAATCAATTAAAAACCTGACAGTTCATCCGCCACTTTGGGCCTCCCTAATATTACATATTCGTTGTAATTCTCCGATTTTTTTTTGCATACCGTACTTCGGGAATTCTTTGTCAATTCATGCCACAAGAGGTGAATCAGTGGAAGTTTGGATTGAAATAACCGTGTCGCGTTCGTGAAAACGGCCATAACGGATTTCAACGAGGAGCACTTTGTTGCTGAGAATATTGATCAGTTTCACATTTTCGTTTTTTCGTCGATTTTCCATGGATGCATATTTCGACTTCAGTATTTCATCACGTAGTGCTGCTCATCAAGACGGTGGGTGACGTCATCCAGTGTCAACCATCGACTTTCAACATGCCTGAGAAAAACATGTTTTACGACGTCAAATTTTTCCTGTGCCGCTTCGAAATCTTCATGTTTGACTAAAGAAGCTTTAAGCTCAATTCCGAGTCTTTCGACATCAACTCCTAAAGTTTCGCATGCCAAAATAAAAAGCGTTATGTACTTTGTGAATAGCCTATTGCAATGGCCAATGTCAACAAGATCCGTATTCAATTCATTTCTTACCTGCCAAAAATTTATTATGGCTCAAATCAGGACTTTACGTCGCCACGTTGCGTTTATTCCGTACTGGTCTTCGCAACCGAATTTACTGATAAAACCAATGCCCAATCAAGAGTGCTGAATTTTCTTATATGCAACACATGAAGCTGACCTGCGCTGAATTTGACATTTTCCTTCGCTAAGCCTCTAAATGTCTGATTTTCATTTGTTTGAATGAAGCCACATCATCATTATTGAGCTGCCAACGCTTTTATACATTTGGTCCATCACTGGAAATGTACAGCAATTCCTTTGTATACAAAGGAGTGGCTACCTCAGTGATTTTGCTGCACAATGCCTATACGCGCTTGTGCTCGACCCACAGTGATGTAATTCAAATGGCATACAGCAATTCGATTACGATTAAAAACGATAAAGTCTACTTTTACAGGATTCATGCTACTCATTTCCCATTACCTATTTTGAATAAGTGCATCCATAAAGTTACCTAGAATATCTGTCCCATTTTTTGGAAATTTTCCAATTGTCACATCGGAACATTCAATTAGACATCACATAAAATAATCTGTAGCACGAAGATTAAAAGATTATTGAAGTGTATTTTAGCTATGCTTTAGCTAAGTGCTTCGGTGCAACTTTCTAAAATTTTCGGTGTATCCGGTTATTATACTCGGTCGAATATCCACTATCCAAATCCCCATTAAATCTCGAACTCAAGCAAACTCAAACATTATATTATAGATTCAAAACAACGACTTTATCAGGAATGTTTTCTTTCAAAACATTATGTACAGATTTTCACTTTTACTTCACACATACAGGTATATACATCACATGAGGAGAGTTCGACGGGGCAAAGGAGTACATGGGGAGGGCTGGGCCCGTCCCAGGCGACCAGGATGACAATGTCGGCAAAGAAGACGAACATTATGACCATCTTGAATGGGATAACAACGACGCTCTGGCTCATCTGTCAGTTGCATTCCACAGGTCTGAAAGAAAATGCATAATTTGAGCAACACTTGTGATTCTGACTAAGATCGGAAAACTACAGATTCAAGTTTGTTTGGAAATGTTGGTTAAATGACAAAATATCAAAAATATCTTTATTTTTCATGCAATCGCGAAGCACAGCATGATTTGTGTCATACATCCAGCAGTGGGTCATTCTCTAACCAAAGGAGCGCGGTCTATACATGAACAGCAATCAAACTATAAAGTGGCAAATACAAGGCAACCTCAGTGCAGCTGATACTTGATTGTTCTGTTGGGTTGTGGAAGGAAATTGGCAAAGCTTTGACAGCCAAAAGCTTTTGCTTGTGTAAAATTACAATGTCAGCAGCAGTATAGCAGGTGGCAAAATCGAGGTTTTAAATGAGGTAAGCAACATCTGACCGATTCTTCTATAGGGTAGAATTCGGGAAACAAAGTGACTTTGACGATGATTCGATCGTAAAGCAGTTAGGCAATAACTGGGACGAGATCGACAGTTGATGACAGTCTCAGACATCATTGAGACTGGACTACCAGCAACGATTCTATTTGTAGGGAATCTGTTGGACAATGGACGATTCAATGTCCCAACTAAAACTCAATTATTCATAGCATTTCACACTACATTTATTTATTTGTCTCCGTGCATGTATTGTAGATATCCTATCGCTTTACTTGACTTGCAAAGCAGATTATTGCTAGTGCGGGAAATTATATTTACTCCAATGCACGGGAAGGAGCGTAATCTATGTCAATTATGAGTGCCGTTTTACTGCTTTAACTATAGACTATATCTGTAAATAGATATTTTCACGATTTATCAGGCTAAATTTCAATTCAAATACTCATAGATACTATGATACTCTTGATAATCATTGACATGTCAATCACAATATGTCCTTGATAATCATAGCAAGTCGGCAAATACAATTCTCTACGCAACTCGTGCATGAGATTACTTCATCGTAGCATTCGAACTCGTTACATTTAAATAGCCATGGACTTAGCCCTCACCCTTGCGGGCTCGGGTATTTAAGATATTTAACTCGTTGAATGCTATAAAGAAGCAATCATGAACTAGTTGCATAAATAACTATCACTAAAATAAAATGATCTGTCTACATGTATTATAGAATTTGCGTTTTCCAAACCATCTTAATGAAATTCAATATTAGCTTGTGCAATCTGATGTATATATCTTAGCCAAACACTTTGATCTTAGCATAATATTAGAAAGAAGACAATGTCTTCCAACTTTCAAAGAGAAGTCTCATTATGCAAAAGGATGTCTTATCAATGTCTTAATAGACAGAAAAATGCATCGTAGTATTTTACCGCAGGCTGCAATCTAATCTACGTGAGACATATATTCAGTTCTAAAATGGGGTGAACTATTGTAAAATTCTTTAAATTATTTCATTACATCGGGATTTTCAATGGACGTGAATTCTGTAGCGCTTCTGTTTGCATTCATGATCTTGTTGCTGATAATATGAAAATGGTATGTGCGGATACCACTGATAGCATCACTGCATGTTGGTTGTGCTGATGAACGTGACATCAAATGCACAAACATTAGTATTATTAATTACACCGAAATCGAATCTTAATGAAAAAGCTCAATGCATTTTGAACATTCAAGATTATGAATTCTGATTACAGTGTCGAGATGTTACTGATACTATTAAACAAAGAGCACTGGAATGCGAAAAACTCTAGCTATGCTTTAACCTTCGAATTTTACCGGATCCGATGATACAGTACTTTTATTCATAATGATATCGCTTGAATAACTGGAGCAAATTCCGAGAGTCGTCGTCATTCCTATCTTTGTCGTCGACTCCCACACTCAAATTGAAAGGGGAAGTTTATGCGGCGTGTGTCAGACAAAGCATGCATTCAGACCATGGTAGCTTACTCGGCAGACCCGAGATGAGAGTGGTGAGGGGGATGATAACTACAAACCCGACTGACAGAAGATTTAATGAAGAACTAGTGAAGTACGTCTGCGATGGTTTGGGCACGTACGGCGCTGTAATCTGACTGACTGAATCACGAAGGTGCTTGAGATGATGGTAGAAAGGAAGAGACCAGCCGGAAGACCCGAAAGACTGTCTCAACGCCGCACCCAGAGACCACATGTGTTAACTTCACCTCCACAAGGAAGACGCTCAAGATCGCAAGAAAGTGGAAGATCGCCATGGGAAAACTGTCGAGTCTGGCGGAGCCTAGAATCTAAGGGAGACCATAGAGTACAGACACTAAAAAGGTATTTGAGTGAGTTAATCACATCGGATATGAAAGGTTGTATAAGTGCTCAGATTTTGTGCTACATGTGCTCACGTCACGTCAATGGCAGCTAATGTCAACAACAAAATCCTAGTCTTGCGCAGAGCTACTGGAGAGCGTGGTATAAAATAAAAAACACAAAATTAGTGAGTTATGAGCAGAGTCGGCAATGGCAAGTATATAATGATCAGAAGATATTTGCTCGAGACAAGTAGGACTGAAACTCGAAAACTTTTCAGTGTTGAATTTCGTGCGTTCCAACAATCCAAGCACAGCCCAAGTTGATGGGTCATTAGTACTTCGTTAAAGATATCACTGCTAGAGTACTTTGCCTGCAGCTGATTGCTAATCAGGCCATCTTCCAAATGCTAATAAGGTGACGATCTAGGTTAATTAAGACAACCGATGGAACAAGTTTTGTTTCATAAAATAGTTACCAAGAAATAATTGCGCTAGCGATATCTATTGCAAAATTTGACAGGAGAATTACGGGTTATTCATTAAAGACAGCCATTATAATCGATCGCTCATGTCATACATAGTACGTGCATATTATGAATTTCTTGCATATCATAGTATCTGGCTTATCTGGTTTTACAGCACTGAAATAAATCTTACCTCACATTTGTAGCAGTCGATATGAAAATCCCGATCCATTGCAACGACTCGAATAACATCATCATTTTCCTGTAAAAGACGACGAAGATTGATGAAATGAAAACTACTTTGAGATTTGACTGTAATATACTAAAATTCGCATTTCTCCAACTTGGACACGGTAATTTAGATGATAGTCAATTGCATGAATGGAGTTTGAGTATTATCGCTCATGAGCACGATTAACTTCAATTGTTTTGATTAACAATAACTTAATGATGCCAAAGCCAATTTGCTTAGAATTCTAAATAGGCTTATTGAATTGGCCGGGAGATCATAATTTGCAGAAGTTGAACACATATTATTCAACAGAAAGATAACCGATAAAGTAATGCTTATGTGTTGACACCAAAAATCAAGTTATAGCAAAACTCATTTTAAGACAAAGGCAAAGTTTGTCTTCAAATGATTTATATATTACTTTAACATGAGCAATGATGATTGATACTGAATAATTTTTACTACTGTCCCTAACATGTGCGTGTGCGTGTGTACGTGGGTAGGAGGAATTAATGTATTAGAGTTACTGATGCTGTCAGAACTCGGCTTCTAGGTAACATTAGGTGACAAATCGGGCTTCTTGATGAAATTGTGAATTGACTTCAATAGCTGTGGTGGACATTGATCCCCGCTACGGGTCTCATGACGAAAAACATTTATTCACTGATTCTAATTGCTATGACAACTGGACGACTGATGTGTGATGGTGGGCTTGATGCTGCCGATTGACATCATTCATACGTAGCGTCAACTGGTAGATAACCTGGGGTCGTAGGTTGGAGTCCTAACTAGAGTTTTCAAAATCCCGACTTTTTCCGATCCCGGGATCCCGAGGGATTAGCAAGTCTAATGCATTTACTGATAGTATGCTTAGGCTAGCGTAGGCCGAGCAATATTAGGTGTTGTTTTAAATTCAACGGTGCAGCGTGCAATATAACTTATGACATCAGATAGACAGTTTTCTTTTCACATACAGGCATGAACTATTACTCGTACTTAGTTATCGTACACAATATACGTTCACATTATCATCTGGCATGTGATTTTCAAATCGAAATGCAAATACCGCGACTTCTGTGGCGTCTGGTAAAACTAAAGATCGGTATTGTATAATAATTGCTTAAAAATTAGTTAAATATTAGTACGCTTGCATGCAGAATGCTCTCTCTTTCTTTCTCACTGCTGCCTGAACATAGTTTTATTTGTTGATATCAATGACAGTAAATAAGTTTTGGCATACTGCACAAGTATACGCGAAAATTAATTCTAGTATGTAATAAAATGTATGAATGTATGCACACTTACATGTAATTATAAAACTATCGTGTCTGTTATATTCTTGGTAGTTTGAGACTAATATTGATAATGAAAAAGAAAACAATTTCAAATATAACAATATATTGTAATCTACAACAACGAAATACATTTATCTTCATTGTTACTTCCTTATTACTCCATCTTCATACAGCCTAACTGCCTAAAAACAGATTTTAGCAAATCCCGGGATTCTAAATCCCGTAAAAATGCGATAATTCCGAGATTAAAAACCTTAGTCCTAACACCGCACATCTTTTGCACGGTAATTTGATCCATCATTCATTTCATGATTACTGTTGATCTAAAATCATGCTTCAGAAGTTTAATTTCGCTATTTGAATTGATGTCCATTTCATGTGTGCAATCACACGATTTGAGGAGTCTTTCATTACGTATCTGAAAAGCCTAAATGAGTGAAATCAACCAGACACTTTAAACAATTCTATATATCGCAATCGTCCATTATCTTTTCGAAAATGCCTTCCCTTGGATCATACATAATTGTTGAACGGCTCATTAGTGTACCGACAACAATTTATTGAGCTTCGTATTTGGAGGGCAAATTGTCACTTTTCTGTCTACTTTTTGACTTTGGACTTCCACCATGTTGTCTGCCTTTGCTTACATGCCCATTAAAGTTGGTATTTCCTCTGCGAAATGGAAACCTTGGATTACATAAAATTAAGGATATGATCACCAACACATGAAATCCTTTCGAATGAAGGACTGGACAACATACAACCAATTGAAGTTGAAAGTATAGAGCGAAATACAAAAGAGTTAATGAAAACGGACTGTAATAGCTATAGCCGATTAAAACCACAATTATTTGAGAAGCATTCTTTAAAAAAGTGAAGTTATATAATCAGCACACGTTTCGGATGTAGACTGCATTCATTCTCAAGTGGTAAAAATTGCGGCTTCTCGAATAATTGTGGCTTTAATCGCATATCATTTTCAACCGAAGGACATTTTCCGCATACTTGGAATTTAATAGTTGCTCATGAAAAAACAGATTTGTGGACTGTGTTAGATCTCTTCAGAAACATTGATCTAAACTTAGATGCGCATGATGGAGTAAACCCCAACATCAGACATCTACCTTAACATATCTAGACCTGGCAAATGGATTCAATGTTTTCTTCTCACTTAAAATGGGAAAGGTGAAAATTACATTTGTGAAATTGTTACCAGACTTAATGATGATCGATAATGAATGTCACAGGTCGATGAGATGTCGAAGTGCGCTCAATTACGAAAGCTGAAAACTTCTAAGACAACAAATCATTAAGTACCCAGTCGTCTATGCAAGGAATGCGTAGATATTTTGGCAATGCCGATCACACACATTTCATGCTCATCAATTGAAGTGCGACAAGTTCTTGCCATTCTAGAAATTGGTAAAGTAATCTCAATTCCAAAGTCAAGCGCTACAGTTTTGGAAAATTTCAGGTTGATCACACTGTTGTCAATAGTCTCCAAGATCCTTGAAGAGACTATTGTCTGAAAAAAAAATCGTCTCCATCTGCTATATCGTAGACCAACAAGCAGCAATTTGGGTTCAAACTAAAGTCCTCTACATCAAGTTCAGTTGTCAAATTGCATGAATCTGTTACAAAAATGTGGACAATAGGAGTTTTCATCACTGCACCGATTTTTAGGTCCACGTCCCGTGAAGGAGTGGAATGGTAACAATAAAATGAAGCTGAATCTACAGAAAACTCAGCACTTATTGATAAGCATGTCAATAAGCAAGTCAACGGAGTCCATACAAGGGCAATGAAGTCAATCTTCAAAGACGAAGCTGATCATGCACTCAATATCAACGAAAGAAGCAGAACCATTTCTTATCGGATTTTTCTGAATGCATTGACAGATCATGATTACCCATTGTATACATCGTGACAGAAAGCATTTATCTGATTGAATCCGTACTCTCCTCTCTTACCAAGCGCAGACCAAATATTCCACTATGACCACTATCTTTCTACTGCCTGCTATTTACTGTCTTTTTTTCTATTTTCATTTCCATACCTGTAATCTATTTTGAATGAACTATCTCGCATGAAAAAAATCACATGTTGATCTAAAATGTACAACTTATATAAAGTCTCAGTCGAATATATTATTTCTAAATTGCTTGAAGTTGTGATTAAAACATCGAAGACTCAGCTGGAACATTGTATTTCCTTGCGATCTAAAAAATAGTTCAAATTTGATGTGTCTCAATCAGAATGAGTTTCGCTCATTAGTGGACACGAGTACTCGACAACACAAAAAAAATAAATTATGACTTTATTTACTAACTTATCATTGAATTTAGTAATCAGTGAAGATGAAGATTTTACTTTTTGATAAGATTGTACGTTTTGACAAAGTCAATGATTGGAATGCGGAAAGACAGGATGAAAAGCTTGGTGTTCGACTTCTGACGAGAATTATGACTCATGTTCCCTAATAATAACACTTTCAGCTGTCTTTTTAAACCGCAATGAGACTTGAAACAATTCAACCTATATGACTCACTGTCATGTAATGAAAATTTTCCATTGCATCCATTCCTTACATTTCCATCACAAATTTGCAAAATGCAAATTGAAATATTTAAAATTCCTACCATTTTTCCTTCGAAAGTTCAAAAAATTCAATGAATCTTCACTGCATTTTATCAAATAGCATAAATGGTTTAGCTGATATTAAAAGAGAAAAGAGCTGTTTGACAACGATTAGGAAGAAGTTATCACATGACTTAATCGACTTATTTACATGTATTCTCAGACAATTCATTTCTATACCACTCTATTTCAAGAAAAAGCATGCAATTCAATAATACTCGCAGTCATGCTACTTAAGACAATTTTCACTTCTACTGCATGTTAAATGAGACAAGTTCAAGAAAAGTCTCCACGATTCCGTGGTATAATATGCAAAGTAGCGAATATTTATGAAGTCAATTTGTTTATCAATCAATTATGATTATCGGAATTTCTCAGAGCTACACAATAAAATTCCCTACGTATTCCGATTGGAAACTGCAGAAAAAGTAGACCTTCTACTAAAGGGAAATTTAATCATAACTTTACTTCCGATGACACATACTTTCGGAATTGAAGTAATCTTTTTTGAATATTTTGTAGGCACAAAATATTCAAACATTAAGTGAAAATATAAATTACAGCCTGTGTTGTCAATTTTAAGAGTTGTAAGAAAATCTGTGAAGCGCAGTATTTCAAAGATAACACAAAAAATGTTAATTATAACACTGGCATGTTTCTGACATCCACCGTTGATGTCGTCAAATAATGGAAACAAGTGAAATTAAAGAATACACCAATGTCACCCAATTCTTAGTTTAAATTAGCCAATGAAATGAGAATGTCAAGCATCATGCCTATCCCGTGTGATTGCCAATAATGCAGACTGAGTAGTACATGTAGTATGAGTAGTACATTCTGTTCATGAGGTGTACCACAAGTACTTGTAGAAATGTCTCGCAAACTCTTTCTCACTGTCCTGGACCAAAGTCAAGTGTATCTCCTAAAATTATTCAGCCACCAATAAAGAAATATAACAGCCACTGTTTGAGGCTACCGAGAACGAGACCCACTAAAAAATGCTACAGAAGCGCTGAACATGAAGCTACTACGATATCATCTCCGAGCAAAAAGCTGAGATGAATGTCCACGCCATACCGCATCCTATACAGTAAAGGGATTCAGTAAAATGAGTATTCTGTGAGTTACAGCTCTCTGAGATGCTGTTCACGGTTCTGCTGATTAGGCGGTCGAATGATGACAGCAGTGTCGCAACCAAATGGGGCATCAAGGCCCCATAATATTTCGCAAAAAAGTCAAAGTTTTTGCGAAGAAGAGACTGTAGACAGTGAGATTCGGAAACTCTAACAACTAGTAATTATCGCATTTCTTTCATTAAGAGTAATGTCAATATGCTTCTTTTGTTACAGAAGATCCTCCCGTTTTCGGCAATGAAAAATATTTTCCTCGAGCTTCTACTTACTGGTGATCGCATGGCAGCCACCTTCAAACAGTGTCTACACACTGTCTACATGTACATAAAACTTTGTCCGTTTTTTTCTGCTGTCTGTTTAGTGTTGTTCACATCGCACCTCACTCCTACAGCCTCGCCAAAAGATCGGCTACTGATTCTCTCAACCAACAATTTCTTGTATAAATACACTTGTGACTGAAGTATCAGCTACATTGGGAGAACCAATAGACGGTTAAGTAATAGAATCTCGAAGCATGTGCTTAAGTGGCTCTCCAACACCCAGCGCCGCCCTCCGTGTTCAAGATACGTGCCAGGTAGGAAGCTTGTTAGAAAAGGCAAACATTCCGTTGTAGGTAAATCTAATCAGCTTCACTTTCCGATTTTTTAATGATTATCTTTTGCACCATACTTCTTGCATGATTCTGTCTTGAAGATGTTTGTTGAAAATACAACGTGTTTCATATTAAAAAAAGAAGTTTTATTTTCCGATGACATACAGTGCGCTTTCGGAATTGAAGATTGAATAGTGCCGTCACTCGCCATTTGTAGACCAGTGACATGGACCCTGAGACCTAACAAAATCGCTTCTCAATATTACACAGAAGCGACAACGCTCGTAAATCAGAAATTTTAGAGTCACTTGAGAGTATTCAAGTAGTCAGACCAGATCTCTGTGTACAAAAGAAGTGTGTTTTATCGCTTAGGCTGCCTTAGCAGTGTTCTCTTTTATTGTAAACATCATTGAAAATGCATCTCCCAATGTGTATTCACAATGTATCTTTCCACGTTCCATTCATTTGATGTATATTCAATCTAAAATGTGTAAAATTGGATATTTTGACTTCATTCCGGTGTAGAGCTAGAGATGAGTCGCTGAAAGGATTCCAGACCTCAATATATTTATGATAAATTGATGAAGTTCGCTTTGCTGTTCATAAATAAAAGAGTCGCTTATTATATAAAAACGCTTATTTATCATGCATTGCTATTGTTAGTCCATCGCCTCTCACAGGAGAATCAAGGCTATGACCATTTTGACACTGCAATTGAAAGTTCTACTCGTACCTCTCGAAGAGTTCAGGGGACAGGCGCACCATAGAGCTTCATCAGTGGCAGGTATAAAATTCCAAGATGCTCCGACAATTATCTGACAGACAACTTGTTGAACATGTACCGAATGTGAAAAGGAATTGAATATCATCTTGTAAGATGATGAGCGTAGCATCAAAACCCCCAAACAAAGTCTCCTGGAAGCCACATACCACGACATCTTAGCAGGGTACAAGTGCATAGTAAATAAAGCCCCCTGAGCTGTGAAGCGAAACGGCATCACCCATAATCTTTGCTTGAAACTGAAATGTTGACATTTGCTTCGGTTTCAATACGGCACAGAAGAGAAAGTGACGAAGACGTTCTTGACTTTATTGCAAATCATTGCACGATGTTTATTCACATGTCGTCTGCTGGTGTTGAAAGATTATTTAGCTCAAGCAGTCGAGTAGGAGTAGCTTTGTCAAAGTTTCGTAGACGAATGCATCCTTATGCTTTAGAGTTCACAATATACATGTAAAGAATAAAATACAATAAGTAAGGCTTCATGTCTCCTGAACTTACATCGCACTTCAATTCAAGTTCAAGAAATCAGAGCTAGTGACGATTCAGATTACAATAATTTTGCTCCGATGAGATTGAATAAATTCCAACATTTTACTTAGATAGCTTGTTTGCTGTGAGTATGGTATGTTAAACCGTGATACTCTTGTTTATACGAAGTGATGCTTTACAGTTTGCTTTATTCCTTTTAGATTTCTCCAACTTTCTATCATGAGCCTGGTATTTGATAAAACTGAAATAAATTTGAGATAAGTTTATTTCCTAGGATTTGCAAAGGATATATCAATCTTTACTCATCCTATACCCGACCCGCGGCATAAAGCCATTCTAGCAAGCTAAGGATGGACAGTTTCTCGCCAAGTTAGGATTAGTAACCTCTACTGAGAGCGGGAGTGCCTCCTGAAGCGGACAGACTCGAACCCCGGATCTTCTGCATGTCCGCACCGAAGCGCGGCCCTTAAACAACTGAGCTAGCTATCCTACCAACTATTATCCTTAGTATTTGGTTTTTAATGAATAACCGAGGAAATTAATTACATATCTCAAGAAGATCAGGGTAAGGCTGCATCTTAAATAGGGACTGTGCTGATGTTGAGGGTCTACTAATGATTCCTGATATTGGAAGAAACGTTGACTATTGAGGGCTGTTACAATTGAGAATGCATGCAACGCAATATTCAATTATTCTATCGACATCTCCGATAGTCACAAGTTGAATTGAAAAAATCATCGAGCAGCAATCGTCCAATCCAGCAGCTTTTGAAACCAAATAATGTTAGACGGAATTAATGGGTAAGCTGCTGACTTTAAGAAACTTTCAAGGCAACCACAAAATAGTTTCCCTCAACGTAGGGCGGATAAACAAGACAAACGCAAATAAGGATCCTACGCTTAAATTAAAAAATAAAATGAAGCTTTAACGTCACTACTCAACCATACTGGGTGCTTGGACGGTGCTGACACAGTCAGACTTTTCTGGAGCGTTGTGGTACTTCTAGTCCGGATGCCTTTCCTGTCGACCTCCAAGGACACTTTCGGGGCTCGACCTCTGGACAAAAGGATCGCTAGGCCAAGCACTTAACCACTATACCAAGGATCCTACGCTTAAATGAAGGTCTGTTATATACCGGGTGTTAAAAAAGTAACGCAAAATTTTCATCATAGTCAGCAAACAACTGAATCGAGAACGACTGAATGGAACTGATACCATAGAAAGCTAGCTACCATAGAAATATTGCAAAACTACCAGACTTGCAGCACATTTATGTTTAGAATCGTCCACTTCACGAGTCGCTGCCATAGTTTCAAAATTGATTGTCCAGCATTGAATTGTACTCATCTACTAATGTCACTCCTCGTGTTCAGTCAATCAGCTTTGCGTATTAACTATAGCTCTACGTTAATGGCTCGACGTTTCACAATCAAAGAGAGAATGAATCTGGTGAAAAATTATTATTCATCTGGATGTAATGCATCTGAAGTTGCAAGACAGGCTGGTGAGAGCCCTCCCCATGTTTCAACAATAATGAGACTCATTCACAAGTTTGAAGAAAGCGGGTCTGCTGCTGATGAGGGTCGTTCTGGTCGGCCATCTCTATGCAAATCTCAAGAGTTTCAAAGAGTTGTGTTGCAAGAAATTGAACCGAATACTCCAACGTCAACACGTCGTATTGCACGTCAAATATCCAATACTTCAGAATACAATGTACCTCACGTGACTGTGTTCAATACCTTGAAAGAATTAGGATGACATTAGAAGCCTTACATTCCTCGATTATTTCATGCCATCAATGAGGATGATCCAGACAGGCGAATGCAAAGTTCGGAGAATTTTGAAGAAATGTTCAGAGCAAATCCTGCAAGTATTGATAACATCATCTGGTCAGACGAGGCCACCTTTAAATTAAATGGTCATTTGAATCGGCACAACTGCATTTATTGGAATGACACCAACCTGCATCACATAATCGAAAAAGACGTCAATATGCCTGGAGTGACTGTATGGTGTGGTATTTCTTCTGTTGGAATAATCGGTCCCTATTTCTTTGATGGCAGTGTTACCGGACAGTCTTACCTTTACATGCTTCAACATTTTTTGATCCCTCGCTTAGCAAACTACGACGATGACGTTATGTTTCAGCAGGATGGTGCTCCCCCGCATTTCGCAAGCACTGTGCGAGCTTTCCTTGATGAAAAATTTCCCGGAAGGTGGATTGGTAGGAGGGGACCAATCGAGTGGCCAGCCAGGTCGCCCGATTTGACACCAGCAGATTTTTTCTTGTGGGTTGTTTTAAAAGATAGTCTACTCCCACAACCCAACTTCTCTCGACCAGCTGTGGTTGCTTATTTCTGAACAGTTGCAGACCATTGATGTGACTCTTTGCAGAAAAGTGTGCAGGTCTGTGCGAGACAGAATGGCGAAGTGTGTTCTAAATGACGGAGGACACTTTGAACATCTTCTTTGATCGTCTTTTACGTTCTCACTTCTCATTATGATCTATGAATTGAATAAAACTTTTTAACAATTAAATTTTGCGTTACTTTTTTAACACTCTGTATATATATTTTTTCAACTGTTCAATAACAAACGAGTTGTAAGCTCAATGAGCAAAACAGCTACTGCAAGAGTGCGACCACATTACAAGTGAACAACATCAGCTTTGAAATTCGATTAAAAGTTGAAGCTATAAAATCAAAATTTCGAGAGAGAGAATGAGTGATGTGCGTTTGTCTTCTTCTCATAGGAATTTGGAACATTACTTCCATTATAAGATCAATATTAAGTGAAATATGTCTGAATTCCGACAGTTATTGAAGTTCACGGTCAGTTATTTCAATTAACAAAGAGTAATGCAGAGATGACAGCATCTAAAATAGACTTTAATTTGCTTACTCAAAATTAAGTCTTATAAACAATCTCACTCATTTAGATCCTCAATAATTCCTCAAATATTCTCCTTAACAGCGAGTCGCTAATATCTTATTGGATATCGACGTAGTTGGAAATCTCAGTAGCCTGAAGCATTTTTGTCAACTTGTTGTTGAGCCTTCAACATGAAATTTCACAAGTATTTTCACATTTCCGCAATTGATAGTTAGAAAGAATTCGCAGAATGCGGCGAACATTTTCCAATGCATTTTCGGCGAGTATGTCTCTATGTGCTCTCGTACACTTTTCCTCTCATTGCGCCTATTTGCCACTGCGTTTATGATGCAATGGGGTGTGGAATGTCAAATAGTTTCATTTCGATTTTGCTACTTAAGCCACACCCCTCAAAGACAAAACTATTTCCGTTCACAGGGGTGAGCCATTCCAGCAAAGAACTTCGCCAATACCTAAGAGCACAAATACAAAACGCCCCCTGGCAGCGGGGCAGATAAGTGTGTCGTCTTTAGTACACAGTGCACATTCCTCCGATACATCAAGTTATTTTGTGCGATTGAGAGAAAGAGACAGAGATAGAGGGAGAGAGACCGTGACAGAAAAGAAGGATAATATCAGTGGAAAGACTTGCCACACAAATCCTATTGCGTTTCCGGTACGGCGCGTACTACAGGCATTCTCCCCTATCAGGAGATTATCCCGAAAAGCATTCTCTACATTCCTCTGACGAAGAAGTTTCACAAGCGCCATCTCCTTAACTCTTATGCCTCCGGGGAGACGTTTTCGAATTGTGCTACAAAAATCACAGAATTCTTCCGCGCGTAGAAAGTCGTTCTCGCGAATTATAGTTGCAGTCGCAAGGATTTATCAGGGTCGATGCATCGGCATTGCTGAGTAGTCGGAGCCACCAGTGGCAGGAACATTTGGCGTCTTCGAGTTGCCTTATCAAACAAATGGTCGCGCCATCAAACGAGTCAGATAGTTGAAAAATTGAGTTTATGGCTCGCTAGAGTCTTACTAAACAGTCAACGCGTTTTCTCATCTTTCTCTTGCGCTTCTGACACCCGAGCAAAATACGGAGCGCAATCTCTGGGGAACGCCAACTGACGCCAATTTCGGAATTTTGAGTTTTAAAATTACCACCGGCAATATCGCCGCCTTGGTGCATCCTCCGATCATATCAGAGCGAGCGGCGACTGCAACCTAATCAACAACACCAAATAATGAAAAATTAGGAATTTACCTTTCGTCGGAAATGCCATAGAATTCAAAGAGCAAAGAGATAAGGATGGAAGTATTGAAAAGACAGGAAGGTGAGTAGGACTCGATTGGAGGATGCAAGGGGGAATGGAATGTCTTTCCCATGCTTGCCCCACCACATCCGTCACATCCATAACTATGAGAATGACAAAATGCCTAACATTCCAAACCGTTTCCAATCAGGAATTCCTAACGAGCGTAGGAGAAGAAAATAATTCTCAGACTTTAAAACTTGTTTTGATTGACTGCTGCAGCTTTTGACACGAGGTACAGAGGCGAGTTACGCGCTTGTTGCCATGTTGGAATGCTAAAGAGAATAAGAAAGACTTCTATGTCGTTTCTATTCCGTTAAACAACAGCTCACTAGAACAAAAGGAAATCGAAATCACAACTGCCTTTGACCCCCAGTCAAATACTGTCAACTATGCAGTGACTTTTTTAGGATTTATTGTTTCTAATAATAAGGAAATAGTTAAGACGATTATGTCTCGACAACGAGACAAATGGAATGTCTTTGTCAATATCAATGAATGACTTGACATATTTGAAATATTTCAATTTCAATTATGTATGAAGAGGTCGTGTGTTTGCGTATGTCCTAATATACAATCTCGTACAAGTTATACCTTATAGTCCCATAAGTTTTTCTGCTTATATCTACAGAAATATTTCTATCTTTGTTTGTTTTCATGCCGCCATTTAAATAAGAAAAATAAATTCCATTAAATTCAGCTGAATCAAACGCTTAGTGTCACAATCATGTTCACAAAAAGATAAAATGTCAAAACTCATTTTCTACATGTAAAATTGTCGTCCTGACTAAATTCTTGGATACTATTTCAACAGTTATTTTTAAATGCATTGCATAACGAAGTTGCAATGTTATAGCTAGGATGTTTTTCTGTAGTTTCAGCATACTTTACTGCAATTAATTCTTCTAAAATTTCTGACTTCTTAAACGATTTGATTCTCAAGTTTATTTTCTATCAAACTATTTCACTCTTGATTAACTAGTGATATTCACTGAATACTGAAGTGTCTGTAAATTTTGGGACACGTTGCATTTCCACTAACTACGTCAAATTAGTTATCAAAGAACACATTCGCAAGAAGAAATGGAATGTCAAAATGAGAAAATTATTCAATATCTAGAATTGTCTTATTAATCGAAAGATAATCCTTTAAAAGACTCCGAGTGCGAAACAATTATTGGAAACAAAAAAGGAAATTTATCTTCGTCCGAAAAGTAAAAATTCTCGCTGTTCATTCAAAACGAAAATTTTGCGTTTTCTTGGCCATTTTTGATATGACAAGGAATTTACATCGATAGCACTGTGCATCATATTTACAAGGCATAGTATCAAAGCAGAATTCTTGTTGAAATTCAACAGTGGACAAGATAAGTTGAAATGCACGGTAAAAATTACATATAGGGTTACAGAAAGACAGAAATAATATAGAAATTTAATTATTATGGGTATCCTCAAAACTTCTGAAATACTAAGATGTCATGCTGCAAAAGATCATACTGATAATTTCATATAAAAAGTGGCCACTAAAAGTGAACTCTAACGAATTAGGATATCAAAGTGTTTTCACAGAAATGTATCTATTAATATTTAAATATTTATTAATCTGCGACTACATACATTTCGGAGAAATGTCAACATTTATTTAATCTTGTATTTGATCCCTGTTTGCTACAGCTTTAGGAAGTCGTCTCTCTTTGTGCATATTAAGGGAAGTAAACCGATATTTAACAGTTGCAGGCTCGATATTTGTGAAGAATTGAGAGACGCAAAAGAAAATTGTAACAGTTGGTTGTGATAGCATATTATCCTTTCCTCACTGTGAAGGCATCTGATGAATTAAAAGTCAGATCAAGCATAGGTATGCGGTTTTATCGTCAGTAAATATTTAATGCTCATATGGATTCCGAATTGCATTCAATCTATGCGTTTTTGTGCGAGAAAATTTCAACATTTGGAAGGGCGAATCAGCGTGCGCCAATTTTGTGGAATTTCCGAATGCCGGTTACTAATAACTTTCCATGCTCAGCTTCGCAGAACAACAGGCATGCCTGTGCACATTTTATTTGCTTTTGCCGATGAGTGGAATAATTTCGTTATCGAGTTGTTGATGACCTGGCAATTATGTTGCGACGATGGAATGCGGCACAAACGGACTGAGGTCAGGCGATTCGCTTGTACGTCGTTTCTACGATGACATTCTTTTAAAGAGGATGTTTCATCGAAATGGAAGCTAAAAATAATGACAATTATTGGCAATTTACAAAACAATTTATCGGAGATTAAGGGGAAGAAGTCGTGACATTCATCGAATTCCTTAACTGAATTTGATTTTCTCGATAAGATTCGTGGGAATTTTACAAATTTCATTTATACTTATCAGAAAGCAGAACAAATATCTCATATGAGATCTTTGCAGAAGTTGCCAACACGATGACGGTCAGGTTTTAGGTTTTAAAATGCTGAGCAATTATCGGATGATTTTAGGATGTTTTACTTGTCGACCAGAAATGCCATTATCAATAAATCTAAATAATTGAAGAATTGCATGCTGTATCTTTGATGATGCATGTTCAGCATGATGAGAACATAAATCAATCGAATATTGTTTCTTATCGATTTTTTCTACACTAAGTATTTATATGAACTGACTATAGCAGTCCAGATGAGGATTTAAAAAATAAATCGCCGGCGAATAAAAATCTCGCACGTCTGAAATTGATATATCAAGGAACACAAATCAGGGATGGAAAAGGTTCATCGATCTACTTTTTTAGATGAACAAAAATCACTAAGCAGTTAGTCTATGATTGTTGATTAATTATTTTCATCAAATGTCCGATCAATTTTTTAGCACCTCAATACAATGACAGCATCATAGTCAATATGTATGATCTAAGAGTTAGCGATAGTGATGATAAATATCAATTATTATAATAATCAATCATATAAAGTTTATCCCTCTATCATTTATTGTTGGAAAAATCAAGTATTTGGTCATATTTTGACAAAAATTAATTTTGACTATATTCTATAGCCATTCTCAAGTAAAAAAAGTCAAACTCTATATTTATCAAATAATCTGTTCAGAATCACTAAGTGACGACAAAGCTTCAATTTTTGTACAACAGTGCTCATAGTCCATTTAGTAATATACTGTATATCAGTACTGTACTATTGCTCCATTGTGGTACACTGTAATCAATAGCTTTATTATGCAATCCCTTTTAATACAATATTTGGTGGTCAATCAGTTGTCATCAGCATTGTTGGCCCCACTGTATGGCACATGTGGTAGTGAAACACTAGTAAAAACATGTCGATGAAAATGACTAAAATATTCTGTATAAAAGACCTTAATTTATTGTGAAATTCACTGTCACCTACATCATGCACTTTAAAAAAGCTACGGATAATTCTGATGAATCTCGAAGTGCAGTTGTATTTGTCCATAATTACTGGATATAGTGGTAAAAACAAATCTTCTAAAACCAGGAAGCGCTTAAGGAAAAGCACCGATAAATGCAGTCGATGCAAAGGTCGAATTTTTGGCTATCTTTGCTATTTTCTCCTTTGACTTCTGACATCCAAGATTTAATGCATGTATTCATGGTATAGTATTGAGGGACATCTCGATGGCGACGCTGCGCTATGTCAAGGAAGTGACATGAAGAAACTTCCCATGATCGACTTCTACACTAAAAGTAAAGCTTGCGAACTTATCTTCTACAACTTCCTATGGTCCAGCCGCCAAAATGAAATTCTGCAGGGAACGAGGCCGTACGTGAGACTCTCACACCACTACTCACTGCGAATCAGCGCGTTTATCGAGTCCAACCCAGTCCCTCTTCTTGTCATACAGGCTCAAAGAAAGCATATTAAAATTTTATGTAGAAATTACATTTCTCTGCATCTTATCTGATTAAGTAAGAAGTACTGTGTCTTGAGCCATAATTTTTGGCATGTGTGTCTTCATGGCTCACGTGTTCGAGTACATTTGTCTATGATGCTAAACAGATTGAGATTTAAAAAAACATTGAAATATCGGTAAACAAAGCATTTAAATTAAATTCAAGTCATTCATTTCATCATACATTCACTTGTACCATAGTTATGAGTTGCTGTTTCATAGGACGTAAAATAATATATTTCTATAATTTCATAGTTTTGCTATGAAAGTGTGAAAATAACTGAAATGCTCATTTGTAGAACAGTTCAGTTATTTTCACACTTGATGCAAGAGCATGCTCTGTAGCAATATATCTGTTGGTTCGATTCATTTACTAGAAAAAAGGTGATATCTACCATGCGAGAACAGCTAATGTTACTTCGATTATGACACATTACTACGTAGCGTTGACGTTGATGTCAGGATAGAATGCATTCATTTCCTTGCTCCATTTGGTTTTCATTTGTTTACTAACCACTTATTTGTCATCGGTCTACCATTAGAAGCAGCCAGTATCAGGCTCTTTGGATTTGAACATCAAATTGTCCAGCTAATTCAACTTAACTTGCTAATTTGTGTCACTGTTTTGGTTATCTTTGATAGCTTATTAATTAATACTGTCTGTTTATGGAACATACTCGCTAAAACTCGTGATCTATGCAGAATACTCATGTTTTGAAACTATGAAAATAAATCTCCATACACCACGTTTGTCTATGGTATAATTACTACATAACCTATCAGGGCATGATGATAGTGCGTACATATGATAGAAAATGACCTGAAGGTGTTTCATACCAAAAATAATAGCTCTTCACCTAGTACTTCTCACATAGAGTAAACGCAGAGAGCGGAAAACTCTAATCTGTTTCCTATTTGATGTGCATTATGTTTTCTTTGATCCTGCGTGACAAGAAGAGGAGCCGGGTAGGACTCAGCAGACGCGCAGATTCGCAGTAACCATAGAGCGTACATCATTCTGTGAAATTCCCATTTTCGACCTCGCTCCCTGCAGAAGTGAGAATAGGAAATTTCAAATTTTTGCCCGTCAATCTCAATATATTTTCAATGGAGCTACCACTTCCGCCATTTTCGCATGATTACATTCAATATGATCATTAATCGCCCTTCCTGTCGTAACTAGTTACTTCAAATTCTTCTCTAAGTGTCGCTAAGTTATTTACCAAAAACGATGGACAACCAACGGTATCGCAGATATACGCTACCACTGATATTATGTCATCACGTTCATAGTGCCAATTAGTCGTGGTTGCATTCAGATAGTGTTGAAATCGTGAATAAGATATCTACTCGTAGAAATAAATTCAAGATGTTATATTAGAATGATCATGACAGTCATCATGATATCATTGACAAAACAAGAAGGGAAAATTTAGGAGACTTGTTTGGTTTTCAACTTTTTATTACGGAAGAAAGGGCTCCTAGGCCAACTGTTTATTTACGATACATAACTCCGCAAATATCTACAATTCAAGCGGTCCTTTGGGATCCTTAAGGTTGATAGTCTCAAAATATGATAGAAACAGACACTCAATTCTGACTGAAATTAAATTGAAACGCATCAAGCATCAAGTAATATGACTCAATGACCTACTTACATAAAAACTAGGTCGATATTTTCGATGAAATGCCTTAAGTGTAGAGGAACGTGATGAAAAATTTGTCGCCCATTTTTGCAAAATTTGACTTACGATCCTATTTTCTAAATCTATGATTTTCCTCTGTCTGGTCGTGCAAAATTCAAGTGATAAATGAGCCTATTTAGAAATTTAGGGTGTCTATTATAGATATGATGATATTGACAAGACTCAATCAAGCGAAGACAATGTCAACTCACTGATATTGGCATGATAGGGAGTTTGCAACGTGCACATTTTGGTGCATAGACGCGATGGTAATCTCGAACACAGTAAACGGCGTTATTCACATCAACTGTAAAGCGTTCGCCATCCAAACATTTTTGACAAACTGAGCAACGGAAACATCCAGGATGATAGGATTTCCCAAGAGCGGTCAGAATCTGAAAACAGTGAAGAGAGAATTTAGGGATTGATTTCTATATTTCAATTCAATAATGCCTACTATCAAAGATTTGAGTAGTATCGTCTATATTGCATCACCTTATTAATAGTAATTACGTTAACAGATCATTTGTTTTTACAAACTCCTACAGGTAAAGTGTCTCGTTCTCTCAGTGTAGTCTGCATTTTCTCTTCAAAAGACTAAAAAATGTCGTCATGAAGAGACTAGCATAAAACTCAACGCATCTTACTTAAGCCATGCAAATGCAAAAGAATGCGATATTAGCGCGCGCACGACTCGTCCGTCTAGCGACGCATGCTTCTTGTCAATCCACGTTTCCCCACGATCCTGAAACCCCTCTTCGCCATGTCAGGCATTCCAGTTCCCTCTATCGTCGATGCAATGGCCCATCCCCTCCCCCACTTGCCTTGCAATGCAGAATGCGTTGAGGAGCACAAACTGCATTCCAAAAATTCCATTCGTCATCCCTCCGCTAGCTACAACCTCTCCCATGGGGAAGCAAAGAGAAACAGATCATAGAAAAGTTTTCATTGTCCGAATCTCATTACTGCGTAGACATATTGACTTCTCACATTAAGGAATTCAGACTTCTCGATAATCTTAGTCGAAGGAACGTTGTGAATGTATGACTCTGTTATTGAGATTAGCAATTTGTCATTTACAATGTAATTTGCTGCAAGTTGCGATGATGATGAGACATCTTTATGTTATACACAATCTACAAAAACAATGCTTTCATCGAGTAGAAGGAATTTGAGATGTCTTGTTAGAGGCAGGTATGTTCACGCTGATGCCGCTTAACCAGCTCAACGATTATCATTGTCTCGGCAATGTTCAGCAGAATACATGGTCTCAATTCTACATTAAAGTTACTAAGAGAAGCAGACTCTTGGCACGATACAAATCGATTTCTCGATTTCTAAATTGATTGAACAGTAGGTAGAAGACAGACAGAAATATTGTGGCTAAAGAAAGAACCAAATTCAATTGCAGAAGTAAGATGTTGAAAAAGCAGTCAAATGTTTGATATTCGATTCCTCCTGTGATTTGATATGTCAGAAATTGTGGCAGAAGACGAACTTCGAACTCCAATAGCTTTAATACGTTTACTATCGATGCTCGCATGATGCTTTAGAATTAAAATCATTTCAATATAGGACGTTGCACAATTTTGAACTGTACAATTACCTAAGCTGATTGATTTTTTATGTTTACGCATCCATCATCTTGTGATAACGTATTACGGGATATATTTAAGCACAGACTTGTTTCAAGGAAGGTGCAGAGCGAAGAAGATTTAAAGAACTCCATTCACGATGAATTTGCCCGAATTCCGGTAGAGCTTCTAAAATCAATGATAGAACTTTTCGGAGATTCTCGTTGCGCACTGACTTTTGAGGTATTCAAGTTAATTCATGTGATACAAGCACATATATTTTACTTTCATTATAGTGAGCTTGAATAGAACAATTAGACATGATTGATTCAACATTTACATAATATAAGAAATGACTTTACATAAATAGACAAAACATTAACACCACATTACATTAATAGTTTTTCATCTTCATGCATATACTCGTATATACAAGTCAAAAATTACTCTATCAATAATCATACTTTGCCCATCATGATGACATCAATTGCTAAAATAATCAATTGCAAATTTGATACAATATACGAAATGTAATAATATTTCTATTTATGAATGCAAGCATGATACGTCTGTTTTATGAAATTGACGCGACTTATGGGACATACTGTACATGTACATGGTTACTGCATTTTTTTTGACACGTGCTTTTCTTCGAACAGCAGTTTCTCTAACAATGGAGAAGCGTAAACAGCAGATTATTTGAAGAATGTACCTCATGCGATCTTGGAAAGACAGAAAATTCCATTGTTGAATGCCCGCGATATGAACTGTTTAGACGACTGAATACAGGCTACCTTTCATGACTCACATATCCAAGAACGACTTTTATGCCATCATGTGTGGCTTAACGCATTAATGCTTAGTGTGGACTATAGTTTACAATTAACTAATTTGTGTCCAAAGAGCTCTATACCCCGTCTTCTTCTTTCTGGTGCTTTAGAATATACATGTACTTTACTATTAAAATCAGATTCAGAACAAGTTTCTTGGCATGCAGATCCACTTATTTGTCACCTTCTACCATCATTTTTGGATGACCAATAACAAGATAGCGACAAAAATCTTGGATTGTGAACCCAAATGAAATTTATAGCTGGCGAAGCACTGGCCAGCGGTCAATCAATAGAATTTATCCGATTAGACTTCGTTTTATTACACTGAACATTTACTGCAGACGGCTACACAGTGCATGTCAATATTGATTTTGTAAAGTATCAAGTCTGGCCAACAATCAGAAAATGAAAAGTATTCAGATGTTGAACACATCCTCAGTTGACCTAGACGAACATGTTAAACTTTCTGCCGGAAGGAAAAATCAAATAATTTCTCTCGAGGATCAGCCACAATTTTGTACTTCGCTGCTTCTCTAAGTTTCTGCTCCTTTACAGGTGAGATGTAAATAATAAGAATTTTTCCTGATCCCTGTAAATTGATGTTTTTCAATATGCATGTGCTCTGCGGCTGATCCTCCTTTGATATTAATTAATTAAACATCTGGATTGGCTGACAAAAAATTATGAATATACGTGGTGTGATCCAAAATGTCCCGGACTAACCTACTTGCAGATAACCTGTGATAACGAATACTACTTCAGATGTAAATTTAGGTCTTTAAGGCATGAGAAATATGGTCGCCGAAATTTTTCCGGTCAGTTTTCTATTTTTAAAAAATATTTTTACATTTTAACATGAATTTCTGTATTTTCTGAATTGATCGAGATCCGATTTGTCTTATTGTTATAGTTAGATTGATTTTGATTTGTACCTTATTTGACGGATATCTTTGCCATGAATATTGCACGTCTTTTGTTAATTGCTTCATGTGTTACGATATCAATCAGTGAAGTTCATTCAGCACGCATTCATTAAGAAATCCGTGTCAACGATGGTTCTTTGTTCTATCAGTTTTCATGATGGATGTGACAAGCGTGTCTTCAGTCGAATATCGCAGTGTGATACGATACCTTCTGATCCGCGGCTTCGCTAATGGTGACATTCTAAAGGAATTAAGCCTGGCATATGGAAGCAAAGCTCCATCGAGAACTACTGCTTATTTCTGGATAAGCGAATTTAAACGCGGAAGACAATCTGTGGAGCAAGATTTTTCAACTGTTGGTCGGCCGCAGGAGATTCCGGAAGAGAAATCGAGTCAGTGCGATGAAGTGATTACAGCACACAGAAGGATAACCATCCGTGAGTTGTCAAGAGAGTTGCGAATCAGTTATCACTCCTGTCATGACATCATCGAAAGACTTGGATATCGCAAACTGGCATCACGTTTCGTACCGAAGTTTCTGTCACCTGAAATGAAGGAGAACAGACTTCTGGCGGCACAGTCAAATTTGGATCTCCTCGAAATGCACGGAGATCAGTTTCTGAACTGCATCCTTACAGAGGATGAAACACCTTTAAGTTTGTATCTGCCTCAAAGTAAGCGAGAATCTGCAGAGTGGCGAAAATCAGGCGAGTCTGCCCCTTTGAAAATGCGATCCGGAACATCACATCGCCGGTCGTTGATGCTGACGGTCTTTTGGAACGCTTCGGGAATCCAACTGGTTGACTTTGCGGATAAAGGAGTAAGAATCAATAGCGAATATTATTCCAATCTGTTATCTGAAGCGAGGAAGAAAATAAGAAAGCCACGAAACATTCCCCTCTACTTGCTTCATGACAATGCTCCGATTCACACCTCGCAGGTGCCTTAACGAGAAACGGATTTCAACTATTGAGCCATCCTCCTTATTCACCTGACTTGGCCCCAAGTGACTTCTATCTGTTTAGATTCCTCAAAAAGCATCTTCGTGGACACCATTTTGAATCGCCAGTTGAACTGCGGGATGCAGTTACTGAGTTTTTTGATTCTTTGACACCGGAATTTTTTCATAAAGCTTTTTGTGAATTGAGACTTCGTTGGCAAAAAGTGACGAATGCTAACGGCTCATACATTGAAAAGTAAACTGTTTTCTGGAACAAAACATTTGTTTTTCCGTTAATTATTAGTCAGGTTATTAGTGATAGCTTAACTGTCAAGTTAATCTAAATATATTAATTCTAAATCGCTAGAATTTATAGGAAAATCTTGAAATTCAGACAAAAATGTTTGAAAATTTTGAAAAAATAGAAAACTGACCGGAAAAATTTCGGCAACCATATTTCTCATGCCTTAAAGACCTAAATTTACATCTGAAGTAGTATTCGTTATCACAGGTTATCTGCAAGTAGGTTAGTCCGGGACATTTTGGATCACACCACGTATATATAAAATATGTAATTCATTACTAATACAGTGTATATTGATTGTATATTGATTACAATATACAATATAATGCGATAATGTGACTGCTGGCTTGACTAATTCATTGAATTTATTGGACTTCTATAAGGCAGATGCTCCTCTTTCTCATTGCAGTCATAATTGTGCCAAACGTTCCTCGGAGATTATATTTAAAGATTATGCAAATGTATTTTGCAAATAAATCTATGATATTCTGACAAAGGTATTCTGACACAAATTTATATTGATCATTAATCCAATTATTCATCTGAAAAGTCATTTGCTATTGTCAATTTTTTTATTAGTAATCATGTCCACTCGCCAGGTTTGGGTAACTGTCTTTGATGAGGAACTGTAACAATAATCAAGCATTCTATTTTGCAGTCAATTTCGATGACTGCGATGTTAAAGAGTTTTCTACCTTCACATATTTAGAAAGATAACAAAAATCAGAAAGGAAGTGATTGCATTGAAACCTTGCATTAAAAATGAAACGTCAACAATTTGTACAATTTTAGCAGGCAATTATCATCATTGTGGATGCCATGATGGTCGAAAGCGCTGAAGCAATTGATCACTGCTAGGCAACTTTGCAATTAACATCCAATACACCATAAAAAATAAAACTGCGGACGGGCTACGAACCTCTTTTCCAAACCACGCACTTTGTCGAAGGGGCCCACTCGGAAACAGCGAAACATACTGAAAATTCTCATGTCTGATGTAGATTAGCTTGAAAAAAGTTTACCATTAAAATCCGCTGAAATACCTGTTAATCAGGTAAAATAAGATATTATGTTCTAAATTGGATTGCTGAAGAGGCTAAGAGGCCAACGTGCAAATTTTTCATAACTTTTGTTAAATATATAATCACTACCCTTTCGTTGTGCAAAGTGCCCTAATTAGTTTGATGCCCATTCAGTCTTTTATATAAGTCAGGATTTGATGACATTGTTTTGAAAATAGCTGTGCGATTGATTTCGATTTCATTCGAAAGTCATCATCTGGAGCATATGGTAATACTACATAAATTCATATGGTAATACATTTTAATACATCGCCTTGAAGATTCATTTCAAAAGATGTTCAGTTCGTTTTTTCAACAGTTTAATCTCCAAATCAAAAAAGTAAAGTGTTTTTTACTAAGTAAAAAAGTAATTAAAGTAGTAGGAAAAAGTAGTAAAATAGTAAGTTTTTAAAAAGTAATTATTTTACTTTTTTGATTTGGAGAATGAATTGTCGAAATAACGAACTGACTAGCTTTTGATATGATAGGTCTGTAGCCGCCAAGGAGATCGTAGCTACATCAAATTTGAAACCTGAAGGAGTAGGAATTATGAAAGAATTTGAAGATACATAGATTAACATAAATTCTCCGGTTAACCTCACCAATTTATTGCTATAGAAAGCTATTTGACCAGCATGGCCTCGCGAAATCTTTGATTGATTCTGTGGCAGGTTGGACCCAATCATTCTTTTGTTGAAATGCCATGCATAATAACTATTGAATACTTGCATGTGTTTATGGACTTTGCATTGGCTTTCGCTCCTTCATTCAGATGTCATATCATCATTTTGCAAACTAACTTTCTTCCGTTAAAATGTCGTTTTCAAGATATGATACACCCCTTGACTTGTCACATGTCATCGCTTTCACAGACGATGATTTTGAAATAATTCGAATTCAATCTTATTTTAACCCATGATGACAACAATTACTTGACTTTAGCAAAACATGAATAAATGATTTTCAAAAGAATAGAAAAGTGAGAGAATCAAGGAATACCACGTAACAGGAGTAATCATTTGATATTTTGCGTCATCACGATTTTTTATACAGCAGACATGAACCATGAGACATTCCTATTTATAGAACTTATCCACACTACATCAGTGATGTGAGAGGACGGTCACCGCCCCCTCACTGAGATTCACTACCGACTCTTTGTTTTTAACAACGTTCGTTGAAGAATAAGCGATGCCAACTCGAGCAGTGCTAACTCAACATGCAGTCGTGTTTCAGAGGAGGAAATTTTGACCCAATCGAACAAAGCGTCCCTACACTGATAGAATGAGGTGCCAAATCCAGGGTTGGCATCAAGACAAAAAAGTTCCCTATAAAATTTGATCAACATGAAGGATACGAGACTAACCGACATAGCTTTAACAACGCTCGAATGACTTGACGTCGATGAGCAGAGAGAAATGGGACCAGTAACATCTCCGTCGAATGCCTCGATTACATGTTAAACGTTTATTGTAATGGTTTGCACATCTCCACTTTTCATAAAAAGGAACAATTTTCTTGAAATGTTATAATTATCTATTTTTCCGGAAAGTCTTCCTCTTCTTCACATGGGTACTAATGAATTTACTAGTCAAGCTCTAAGAACAGAATTGCTGTTATTGTGCAATGAAAAAACGTAAACCAGTACGTGAATGTTCACTCATTTATTTTAGCAGGTTTGCTAGTAAAAACTATATATCCGCTCCCGACGTTTCGAGCCTTCGCCCGTCTTCAGGGAAATTAGAGATAAAATGAGCCAAACGATGCCTGCTTTTACATAAATATCAGGGAACAAGATTCAGCGTTCCAAAGTTTTTCTCATTTCTAACTTGCGATTGATGCTAGGAGGGAGATGTTTAATATGCATAGCCTCCGCTAAGCGGGTTTCAACTGGGTCAGTGCACTTTTCTAACATGGAAAGGTCAAAATCTTCAATGTCCATCTGCCTTCTATCATGTTTCCGTTGCATTTGTTCAGCAAGCGCGCTACCGAAATTGTTAATGTCTAAACTGCGTCTGTGCTCCATGTACCGGTATTTAAATGGTCTATTGGTCTGAACAAGATATATTTCATCGCACAGCGACCAAAAAAAATTATAAATAGGATCACGCGTGGTGCAGTTCAATTTAAGGGGTAAACGGTCACAGATCTTGCAATTATTGTGCTTTTTATTATTTTTCTGCTTTTTAGAGCGCTATAGGTGGTTAAGTTTGGTTTACTCACTAGTTTTATTGGCAATTTGTACTTTTTGATAAGTTATCGCATTTTCCTATCTGTTCTATCGTCAATGAAATTTAATTTTAAGTAATTACATCTTTTACCGTCGACTGCTTCCTCTTTACTCGTGCTTGACTTTTTACTTTCCCAGTCAGACCGGCGAAATGCATTGTCCATAAACTTCTTGTGTAGTTTGTCTTCTGATTTAGTTTGTAAATGATTATTACTGCATCGTTTTCTTACATAGTTAGTACTATTCTTGAGGTAATTAGTTCTGACGTGTTGGGAAACAAAGCTATCTTTGGATAGAGCTATTCTTGAATGTTGTGATTTTTGGTACCAAGTATAGCTTATTTCTTCGTTACTTATGTACACACTTATGTCTAAGAAATTGAGGATATTATTTTCGGGTACCTCTAGAGTGAATTAAATGGATGTGTTTAATGAATTGAAAATATTTAGTATGCTACTGAAAGAGGTTGTATTTCTTGCAAATGGTCCAATTATGATATCATCTGTATAACTATATTCTACAGTACAACTGGGGGAATGCCGCAATTATCTTTAAGTTTTTGAAGAGCAGTAGTTTCTATAGTATGCACATAAATTATCACAAAAGGTGGACTAAAGCTCTAAGGTATCCAAGAATTTGCTACCTCCAAGAATACGCTAAAGTCAAAAGTACCTTTGACTCTAGATTGAATATCAGGAAGTTGAGATGTCTTGCTATCTGGCAGCCATCCATTGAGCAGTAAGGAGTTTACAAAGAGGAAGTGAGAGAAAGGGAGCTTGAATGAAATGGAGATAGGTCAGTGGAGTGGTCTGTGATAAGAGGGTGCCGAACAATATCAAAATGAAGGTGTAAAAGTGCATAGTCAGACCGGTGATGCTGATGAAGAGAGTCGATGAAAAAATTCTTGACAGGACAGAGATGAGGATGCCTCGATGGATAGGAGGAACATCCCTGGGTGAAAGCAGAACATGTGAAGAAATTTTGAAGGGCGCTTCATCATCAATTCGGAATCAGTTTCCAAATACATGTAATCTCCTCCGGTTGAGTGGTAGACCATTTTGTACGATGCTTTTGTTCTGAACTCATTTTTATTTAATTTATCATTAAATTCCTTCATGTCAATATTTTTAATCCTCTTCCTTCTTGGTTTTTGATTCTTCATTGTTCATTTGTCGAGCTCTAAAATGAGTTATCACTGTGCTGAGGCGAGAGAAGTTGTCAAATTTTTCTGCATATCTAGAAAACACTGTATTGGCAAAACTTGTAGAACAATCGCTAATCTGCATTCTACAAAATATGAGGTATTTTGGCCACACGATCTCTGCTAAGGTAGGCTATTTCTTGCTTACAATCTTGTAAACAATTTAAATTCCAAACATTCACAAACAGACATTCTTGTGATTATTGACACGTGTAATTATTTGTCTTTGAATTAGATATTGAATAGCAACATAAATGGATGTCATTGTTTTGATAAGGACATTAATGTGCATTTTTTAAACGCGCTTTTGTCCGTCCAGCTCTTCGACTATTGTTATGATAAATTATTTCAATTGTCCATGATAAATGAATCATAACAGCAACGAACCATCAGGCTATTGAAATTGAGATCGGTACGCTTCAAGATTTTTAATTCCATCAAACATAAAGCGACCCCGTGAACTTGCGAAGTGACTATGGAGACGGAGTTGAATTAAAATGATGGTGTTCCGAACAGGTTCAGTGATAGACAACATTCAATGTATGCAGATATGTCGGCAAATTTAATAAATTATCATGAATTTTCATGAATTTCAAATAGATAATGTATTTGTTCGCCACAAATTATTTTCTTTGCATGTAACAAGTTTCCTTGAAGTTGATATCAAATTTTCATCAGTGATAGAGCTATACATGTAGATAGTGAAATGGTAATCAAAAAAAAACATTAACGAATTTTCAAATCGCATGTGTAAATAGCAGTAATTGAAAGCAAATATATAGAGAAAATTTACATAGAATAAAGCTATGGTATTTTGGAAGGAACAGTGAAAGTGACGCTGTCTTTGAGATGGCTATGTGCAGAACTCTATTTGACTGTAAAAATGATTGTTGACAGCATTAATGCGCAATAGTACGTATGCATGCGATAATACTGCACTTGTCCATGAACTAAAGATGTACAGCGCAAAATATTGAAAACTTGTGTTGTGAATAATGCAGCACATATATACAACATCAATTAATAGAGCAGTTATAGTTATCATGAGCAGTATTAAAGCATTACTGACTTACGTACAGGTACTTTACTAAGCGTAAGTGTCATGTTAAAAACATCTTCTATACAACGCATGCTTTGATAATCGTGTACATTTGTACTCTTGACCACGCGAACCAATTTCCTTTCACACCTCTCTGCCTTATGCACCAGTACGCGAACTCCACTGGCACTCGGTCATACACCTTTTCTAGATTGACGAGGACAATCTACAAAGCTTCGTTTCCTTCTATAGTTTTCTCTTGCATTTGCCGTACAAAGAACAATGGGTCTATTGTTCCGTTTCCTGGCAATTGCACATTGATCTTAAAATTAAATTTACATTGGATAATTTCAGGACTTTTTAACGTAAGCTATTCAAGCAGAACTACAGAAACATTGATGTCAGGGTTGGTACCTGTTGGACTCCTCGCTGCTCTACGAGCTAGTGCTTATGGTTGGGATATGACCTCAGTAACTGGCAAGATGTTCACGCTAGTGAGTATATACTTGATAATGTGGAGGATTGATGAGAGGTTTGGAAGTCAGCATGATACAGATGCAAACGAATCGGGGTTCAGAAGATCATTGGAAACCTTGCCATAGGAACAGCTATGTCTCTTGTCGGCTTAGTGGAATGTCCCTGTGTCCCTGGATCCATTGCTGCATGTCAAGGCCTAAGGGGGGTGCAGTCTGCTAATCAAATGTCATCAAATGCTTGTGTCTGTTTTGCACCGATGAGTCTGATCAGAAAAAAGAGAAATGATCAGAAAGCTTCAAACAAGCATGCTCAAGCTGTTTTTCTATTACGGATGTTGACATTGGCAATCATCCTGCGCTACTTATTCATCTGGTATTCATCATTTCAATGATCTATGAAATTATTGATTTATTATTCCACATTGTTCAATCCACTGAATATGCATCACATATTAGAAAGGAACATCTCTTGAACTATAATGCTGTTATCTATTCATTAATATCATGTTATCTATTCATGGCTGTTATCTATTCATTGATTAATTATTACTTCAAGATGTCTGTAAAATGAAGTAAATCACAATTTGATAATGTTAAGGGAGATTTCCATGACCGTAATAGTTCTACCTCATTTGCATATGGTAGTAAGAACTTGAGAATTTATGGTTTTTACAATAATTGTAACTTTTCCTACTTATCTTTGCGTCAAGTGTTTTCTGAAAAACTTCCTACCACTTTGGCTCCATTTTTCTCTGTATAACAGTCACTTTGGAATCTAACTATCTAATTTCATAGTAGGGGGGCTGGGTTGTCACGTCCACGGGTCCTAAAGGTCCAGGTGCTGACCCCCTTTTGGACCACCTGCATAGTGGCGCTTGCAGGTCGTGCCCTCTGGATGCTATCTTACAATGCGCCGATAGTAACCGAGCAACCCACCGAGTCGGGCCGGTTAAAGTCCTGAAGAGCCTTGGCCTAAATAACCAAGGTGAAGACCAACAACGTCGAAGATCGAAGAGTGAAGACCTACTCTCCGGTGTAGTCCAGCAACAGCATCAGTTTCCCCCCTGACTCTACCTCCAGCAAGATGTCTGTTCCGGTATCCGGCGGTCTTCTGGGCCCTCCTATTGTGTGCAGAAATAGGAGCAGGTGTTTCATGGACCATCCAGTGTCCATGCACCATCCTTTCGCTTGGCGTATGAACAGTGCGTTCTTCCTTAACGGCAAGGGGAATCCATCCTTTTCAGGACACTGCGCTTTCATAGAGAAGGTCACTCTCCAAACCGAGCTACTCTAACGGCTTTAATAAGTTAGTTGGTGTTAGGAAGGGCATCCAACCGTAAAATCTTGCCTCAATCATTATGGTAAAATGTCGATTCGTAATGGAACGTGTCAGGGAGGGCCATCTCCGGACTCCCGTAATGCGATCAGGAGGGCACATCGGCAGCCCCGGACTGATGTGACAGATGCGACCAGGGGCTCATCTCAGCAGCCTTGGACTGGGATGCGACATGCGATCAGAGGAAAATTACCAGGTAATGACCGCGTTAAGTTGAAGCTCTCGTCTCTAAACGTCGGTACGAAGCGTCAGAGAGCTAGTGAAGTGGTGGAATTAATGGAAAGGAGAAATGTAGATATTTGTTGCATACAGCAATCACGTTGGCGAGGAGGTTATGCTAGGCTCATCCAAGGCAGAAGTTGCTGCTACAAGTTCTTTTGGTGTGGTGACGATTCGGGGTATGGTGGTGTCGGTATCCTCGTCCACGAAAAGTTTATCGGATAGGTGTTGTCGATCAATCGTGCCAGTAGCCGCATTATTACTATGCGTTTGTTACTTGGGAAAGTGGTTCTGAACATTAAGTCTGTCTATGCATCACAGTCAGGTAGACCCTTGGAAGAGAAAGATGGTTTCTATCGTGATCTCCTCAACGCTATCACCTGTGTCCCTCCAGATGAAACATTGGTCGTTGCAGGTGATTTCAATGGGCATGTGGGTAACAGTGCAGATGGCTTCTCCGGTGTTCATGGTGGTGGTGGTTTTGGCCCTAGAAACATGGATGGAGTCAGACTACTTGACATGTGTGTTGCTGCAAACCTTGCCATCGCAAATACATTCTTCAACAAGCGTGATAGTCGGTTGATAACCTTCAAGTCTGGTACATCACTGTCGCAGATCGATTTCTTTCTCGTAAGAAGGGATGAATGATCTTCGTATGGTGCAAAATGCTCGTGTCATTGGTGGAGAGGAATGCGTCTCTCAGCATAAGTTGCTTCTTTGAGATGTCTGGCTCTCTGCTAATTTGAGCAAGCCGCGTCGTCCCCCGATGAGAAGAAAATTTTGGAAGCTACGTGACCCCTCAGTCCAAATGGACTTCCAACTCAAAGTCGCTGATTCATACGATCCTGAAGTTCTCGCCTCATCGAATGTTGACCTTTGGTCGGGATTCTTCATGCTGCAGATGAGGTTTGTGGTTGGACCAAAGGAGGTTCTTGTAAACAAAGAGAAACTTGGTGGTGGAACGAAGCAGTGGCGCCCGCGATCAATCAAAAGCGCAAGTTATGGAAACAGTGGGAGCGTGGTGGTGATAAAGACAGCTACCTGCAGGCCAAACGTCATGCGAAAGCGGCCGTTTATCAAGCGAAGAAAAAAGCTGAAGCAGACAAGTTGCAAAACCTCCGAAGCAAAGACCAGAAGAATTTCGTTTTCAAACTTGCGAGTAAGTTAAAGCGTGACAATCGTGACGTCACAGGTGAGAGCTGTGTTCGAGATGAAGAAGGGAAGATAGCCTGTTCTGAGGTTGATCGTCTAGTAGTCTGGAGAAAACATCACGAGAAGATCATGAATGTCGAATTTCCATGGGATTCTGATTCGATAGCGCATCAACCCATGGTTGAGGGACCTGCGAACACCATTTCTGTGGAAATGGTGAAGAAAGCGATATCAGAAATGAAGCTCAATAAGACAGGAGGCCCTTCTGGAGTGGTGATTGAAATGATACGGGCTGCAGGTGATAACATGGTCATCCACCTTGCGAGACTTTTCAGTTTCATTCTTCGCGTGGGGATCGTCCTTCAGGATTGGAATCTCTCCTACGTGGTGAACATGTATAAGGGTAAAGGAGATTCGATTGACTGTAACAGCTATCGAGGACTCAAGATGCTTGACCAAGTTTTGAAGATTTTTGAACACATTCTGGCTGACTTCATCAAAGATCGTGTTGATATACATGACATGCAGTTCGGTTTCTCGCAAGGTAAAAGTACAACAGATGCCATCTTTGTTCTCCGACAGTTGCAAGAAAAATTCTTGAGCAAGAGGAAGGACTTGTACATCATGTTTGTTGACCTCGAGAAAGCCTTCGACCGTATTCCTCGAAAAGTCCTGTGGTGGTCAGTGAGAAAGCTGGGCATCGACGAGTGGATCGTCTCGACTGTCCAGGCCATGTATGAGCATGCAAAGTCGGTTGTTTGCAACGGAGTCCGCAGAACATCGGTTTTTGAGGTTAACGTGGGTTTGCATCAAGGGTCTGTCCTAAGTCCTCTCTTGTTCAAAATTGTAATGGAGGCCATCAGTCGGGACTTTCGCCAAAACTGTCTTCGTGAGATCCTTTATGCAGACGACCTTGTCATCACCGCCGACTCGATTGAAGACCTTCGTTCTCGCTTCCAGTGCTGGAAATTCAATCTCGAGTCCAAAGGTATGCGGATAAATGTCAATAAGACCAAAGTTCTCGTCAGCAAATTTACGAAGATGCCAGTGAAGGAAAGTGGAAGGTACCCTTGTGGAGTGTGCAGAACAGGAGTTGGCAGAAATTATATTCGCTGCTCTAAATGTCGAAAGTGGATCCATCACAGGTGTACGAACTTGCATAGCCTCCGCGACGACCCACAATTTGAATGCCGTCTCTGCAAGGGTGAGCTTCCTGACATTCATCCACAAATCCAGGTGATAATCGGGGATAGTGCTATCGAGGTGGTGGAGTCTTTCTGCTACCTCGGCGATGTGTTAGACAACTTAGGTGGATGTTCTGGTGCTGTCACCGCCCGTATAAGATCTGCATGGAAGAATTTTCAAGATTTGCTGCCCATTCTCACAAATAAGAGTATCTCTTTACGGCGTAGAGGCCATGTCTTTGAGTCCTGTGTGAGAAGTGTTTTGCTATATGCAGCTGAAACATGGCCACTCAGAAATGAAGAAATGACTCGTTTGGCTAGAAACGACAGCGCCATGGTACGTTGGATCTGCGCAGTTAAGTTAAGTGAGCGCCGCTCTATGAATGAGCTCAGGCAGATGCTCGGTCTTCACGACTTAGAGGCTTCGCTTCGTAGGCATCGGTTGCGGTGGTTCGGTCATCTGGAGCGTATGCCATCGTCGGCATGGCCAAGGCAAGCCCTGGACCCAACATCAGAGGAGGTCAATTAAAGAAATGGTCGCACAATATCAGGAAAGACCTGGAGCTGATGAAACTCAATCCTGCTGTCGCCCAAGATAGAGAAGAGTGGAGAAGAAGAATTCACCCGAATCGACACAAGACGGCCGTCTCACCCCCACACCTAGGGAAAAGAGACGTTAAACGGGGGTAAGGTAAGGTAATTTCTACGATAACTGTATGAGCTTTAATATTTTTCAATCAATAGATGATATCGTTCAGTATTTTTGAGAATGCCTCTTACATGAGGTAGACTTCGTAGAAGCTCCGTGATGTCACAGTTTAAAAGGACATTATTTCTAATTCTAGGTACATGAAAAGATTTACAATGTCAATAAGATAGTGAAAACCATAAGTAAACACATTCTCGTAAGGAATGTGCTTTTCGCAGCAGTCAAGAGATATTAACAGCAACAAGTGACGCTGACCAACCGCATTCTGATCAGTTACGTTTCGTCATTTTTGTCTTCGAACATTCTATCACATCCTTATTCAACTGATGGAATGTTGAATGTCTAAATACCAAGCCTCAACCTGCACGCACTACATTATACAAACAATGCGGTAGCTCATGCGCGTCAACATACCAAAAATTTCAAAAAATACTTGCGGCAGTTGAAAAATAAATCTAACAGCTGCCCCCGCACATACCGTTTCTGTGATAATGTGACCACAACCGTTGCAACGTTCTGCACTGTGCTGGAAACCGCAGTACTGGAAAAGAACACCAAAGTTAAAAATTACATAACATTACTGTCGGCAATTGTTCTAATACAGATATGAAAACAATTGGTGCAAGTAGGGCTAATCTAGCGTGGCATGTGAATTACAATGGAATTTTAATACCGGTAATAGAAACGATGCATGTCATTAAACAACTATGAACACCTTTCTTACAAAATATGCGCTATACTCACTCGATAGTCGTCTTCGCAGTAAACCCGTCCTCGGTCACTATAGTAAGTCCGACCTCGTAACGTACGACCTGGAAGTAAAGAGTTCAAACTTCAAACCGCCAATCTACCGAAATAAAGTGTGTGTGGGCCTAGGTTATCAGGTCACAATTTACATCATAATAAGGTGATAGCGTTGAAAGTTGACAAGATGTTAAACCTCTTCCGGAAGACAGGATCGACATCAGTTCGCACATTAATTTTCTACCACCATTTTGGCAAGAAAGCAAATTCTGAACTGAAATTCGCTTCGCTCATCTTTAGTCTCCTTATAATCGACACTTGGTAGTAAATATCACATTGTATCAGGTTATGACATTGATTGTGTCCATCATGCAGTTATGGAAATTGAAAATCTGCACGAATGTATCAGCTATTAACATTACTATATTTAACAAGTCGGATATCATTCCGGTCACCATTTCCATCTTTTAGCTTTTTAATTTGATTGCTTAACTAATCTTCATGAAAACTGTGAGATTCTTAGCGCTATCTCTCTCAACACCCCAATTCTCTTCAATCGTTTCCTTAAGAGTTAATGGGGGTGAACAATCAGGGGATGTAAAGCATGACAGTGCGATGTTAAGGTCGAGTGACTTGCAAAATATGATATCATGTTTTGCATCATTACTAAACATGTTTAATTAGCAATCGTGATATTCCAGCTATGAGAGTAGTATCCAAATAACTCATACAGGCACGCAAGCAAGTAAAATGCTAAATTATTGATCTCATTTGCGTGACTTCATGGGCATCCTGAATAAATTACTAAATCATTTGAGCACAATTTTAGCATAGTTAAGAGATGCTTAAATTCATGAAATAAACATGAAAATATAGACATACACTAAAACTTTTTCGACACACTGTAATTCAAAAAATGCACATCCTTCATCCGTTTACCTATCCTGTAAAACATTATGTATATGGTAGACTATACAAATATGATTAAAACTCTTCTCAAAATGTTTGTTGAATGTCGGAAGCTAATTTAGACACATGGAACAAAAGCGCGAGTGACTTACTTTATAAAAAACTTCAAATATGAACTAGGAGATGATAGGTAAGTTTCATGATAGAAACGTTTTGATATTATCAATTTATCTGTGCACGAGAACGCTTAGAGAGTTGAAGACATTGACGTAGAGGGAAGTTCGATGGATACAGAAGTCATGCACATCTTCAACAAAAGTTATAATTTGTAGAATCTACACTCATTGAATAGTTTTTCAAATGACATCGATGTTTATGGCATCGGTCAGAAAACCACTTCTGCCCCGATAGTTGCTCGCAAAAAGGTTAAAAACGTTCATTCCTCCCATAAATCGATGACGAAAAAATAATTGAACGACCTTCCTAACCATCCACACCCCCTCCTAGTCTGAATTATGCTTTTTGCAGAATTATGTCTGAAGTATATTTCTACAGAATCTAAGCATGAAAATGATTATGAATAACTTTCTACCGATGCGACTAAAACTGGTGTCATAGCTAGGATGGAGAAGGGTTATAACTCGCAACTGGAATGTGGATCTTTGAAGAGATTGGCGATTCTAGCGAAACTTAATCACGCTTTCTGATGTGAATTGCAGCTTTATTCATTCTATCTTATGTCAAGTAAATAACGCACGCACATCATCAATAACGCAATTCAACTCATATGACAGATTTTCCACATCCCAAGCAGCAAGTACAAAGGGCATGTGTCTTGATTATCGATCTAGATGTAATGATTTCAAAAGCACGTTGCATGTCCCTCACAATCACACAATTACGTTGAAGAAGATAATAAGCAGCACATCAAAACAGAGGAAAATATTTATCTTCTAACCTCGTGCTATGATTTTCCAGTCGCTAGCCGGCAGGAAAATTTATCATCACGTCTCAGGCAGGCAAGATAAAACTTCAATAGATATCCAATTTCTATAATTATGTCACGACTCATAAAAAGATCATAGAACACGCATGTAGGCCTACATGTACTAAACAATACCGAAATCTACGGTCCATGCACATAACGCTCAATAACAACCAGCATAAGAAAATAAGTCACTTGAAAGGCAAAGAGTTAATTATTAATATTGATATTCAAGGCGTTATGGATGTTATTACCACTACCAAATATTGTGGAAAGTTGATTAAATTGATTTCGCGTATCCACATTGATGGTATCTTTGGACATGACCAGAATTTTTTCTCTTGTTTCATGTTGTTCATTATTTTTTTCGTGTTTTCGCTTGTGCAAGCTGCTGCTGAGCGTTTGGCTGAATGAAAGCACCTGCTCATCTCGTTTATGAGAGGCGTAAGTTCTCAAAGCATCACTGGATTTGTGGCCTGTAACGGCGGCAATATCTGAGACATCGTGCCCTGCATCCATCATGTTTGAAACCACTGTTGATCTTATACAGTGATTGGTATACTGCTTACTTAAATTCAGCTTTTTTGTCAACATTTTCATTAGGTTCCCCAAATAATCCTTGCCTCTCACGGCCTTACTACTATACCAGGCATCTTCGTAAAAATTAGGAAGGGGCCTTGGAAATAAACAATTTATATTCGATATTTTTCTCACGTAAGTACGCAACGCAGTTACAGGACATTTTTCTGGCTCGTCTAGAATAGCATACACTTTGCATTGCTTTGTATTCCCGTAAGTATTCCGAGAAAGGGATGCCTTAACAGTCTTAGACGACATCGGAACCTTGAGTTCAACATAAGGAATTCCAATAGATTCATGGAAAACTGTGTATTCTCTTAACATTGAACGAATAGTTTTCCGTCCTCGCTGTCCGAAATAATGAATAAAATTGAATATTACTTCGTCTTGAAGGGAGACTGGATTCTTTCTATCGGAATATTCTGATAGTTTTTTAAATCTTCTTCTTCGAGCGGATGATAATGTTTTGTTTCTCGACCTGAATTTAGAAATCGTCCAACCATAACCTTCAACATAATGTTGGACTTGTTGAAGGAAGAATCGTTACTGATACTAATCGGTCGGTAGTTCATTAAATAGCGATTTAGTCCGCTCCGAATGCCCAGAAGTGTCGACGGGGCCAATGGATCTCCATCTGATCGCTTTAAAGTTGAATAATAGTGCCTCAAATATTTATCAAAAAAAGCTAGAGGCATTGTTTCTATGTTCTCCGGATAATCATTCTCACGTAAAAACGATTTGAATCGATTGACAGAAGCGGCTGTCTTTTGTGCAGTTGGCTTATTTTAATTAGTTCTTCTGCCAGATCGAGCTCAGCTTGAATTTCTGGTTCGAGTTCTCTGAGATCATGATACTCTTCATCTTCACTATTTGATGATGTGTGCATACTATTTTGCGCTAAATTTCAATTTCTGGACCACTCTTGCCTGAAATCACTCCACCGGGAATATTTTTAAAGTCTATGAGAGAAGTCCAATTCTGACCAGCCATCGTCCTTATCGTCGTTAATACAAATTGTACAAATAAATATATATTCAATTCAAAATATTGTTTCCATAGATTTGAATGAATTCAGATGAGTCTCAGCATTTGCATGTACTATCGTATAATAGCAATTTGAAATATTATTTACCCTCAATGTATCATTATTTCGCTTTCTATGCGGTCATCTCTATCATGGACATTCAATGTATGTAGTGACGTAGAGGTTAGAAGATAAGGAATTCTATGGCCTCTGGAAGGCAAGAAAATGATAGAAATCTTCAGCCGCGAAGCGGCTTCAGATTTCTACATTTTCTTGCCTTCCAGAGGCCATAGAATACCTATTATCCATTGTCTATTGTTCAAATTGAGATAAATTAGATATTCAATCATATTTATAATCAAGATGATTGAGTGCTCCGGCATACACAATTAAGTATCTGATATAATTTGTACTGCAACTTATAACATGTTTATCATGTCTTTATTGTTGCAATTTATACCAAAACAACTTTATTATACCAACTTTTTCATAAACTTTTTTTATATATTTTTTATAAACTTATTTTTATTACAACTTTATCAAAACAATATCAAGTGAATAACAGCGGCGCAGCCAGGATTTATTTTCGGGGAGTGCCCGATTATATATTTTCAAAAAACAGTGAAATGGAAGCTGTAAAAATCTAAATGTTGTTGAAACATCGAAGTATTGTTGAAGTTTTAAATAGAAATGTGATTACAACCTACCATTACAAAAAGCCATAACTGAATTAGAAAATGCAATAAAATTGGAGAGTTTTTCACATTCGCTTAAATGACAATGGCTACATTGTAAAATGTATAAGAAATAGGCGTAAAACGTAGAAGAAAATAAAGTAACACAATTTTTCCGAAGCTTTCGGGACTCAAAGGGAGCTTGGTTTGGTTGGGCTCAGCTTGGTTTGTGAAGTTCCCCAGGCTACACCACGGGTTGAAGGATTCTTCATTAGGGAAACGTGTTTAATGCGTTTTTTGCTACGGACGGTCTCGAAGAAGCCCCAGAAATTTTCGGAGGGAGTTCGGGTCGCCAAGGCCCCTACATTGGCAGCGTCCCTGCTGACATTTACTAGCTAGTAGCTTCCTTCCTCAGGACGGCGAAATCTAACTATACATGTGATTACGCAACTTGTTGCAATTTTTTCTTAATTACGTAACTGATACGACAGTCCAATTTCCTCCATTTTGAAATCCTGGTTAAGGGCCTAAATCCGACAATCTGTCAGTGATTATTGGAAGATGAGAAAGGAAACCTTGAAAAGTTCTTTATTCTTTGAAACAAAGTTCTTTGTCAAAAGTTGTTGAATTCCGTCGACACAACATATTATTCGAATATCATAAACTTACAAATATCTCGTCTCATTTTTGATTATCATAGTCAACTCACCCCTTCTCACCTCGTTGTGCAGCAAGTATTTAATGCCCTAATTGAGAACAAGATCGGAAACATCACACACAAGCGTGCGTCATTTCACATTCTTCTGGCGACTAGAGCGACAATTTTCGTAAAAATGATAAAAGACAAAATTCCATTCGCGGAATTGATATCAAAGCAGCGTTGTTAGGGATTCTTTTGTTGGCATATCACCTCTCCCCTTTTTAAGCACACGCACGCTCACACATCCCACTTGTAAACATCCTCTTCATAAGCGGGAGATTTATCCGTCATTGATAATTCAACATTGAGACATCTTCATGTTTGGCATTCCACCCAGTTATCGCTAGATGTCCACTCCAACATTTCACGTATCCACTTTCAGCTTGACATCAACTTTTCACGCCAAAGTTCAAAAGGTGCTTCCCCGTCTCTTTCCTCTTATTTCTGTTACTTTTGTCTCTCTTAAAACGTCCTCTCTGGCCTTGTTTTCATGGGAGAGCAAACAAGGGTTGAGCATTAGGGAAATATTTTCAATGGTTCGGTCGTTTCCGTTTAGGCGTCAGATCGCCACAGCATTTCGTCGACTCACGCCTTAAAGGAATTTCTTCGGCCATCATAGCAATTCCCATGCATACCACTGTGTGTGTCTCTGCGCGTGCTTCGCATTCCATCGGGAGAAAACTATGCGTGTGTTAGTGAGGGGAACAAACTATGAGGGTTAGATAGAGACAGCCCGAGTTCGACTTTACAAATTAATGAACACCAGCCAGGATACATCTGTTGACATCGTAAGCAATAAGTAACAGCGGTATGTGTTTTAACCACCGATCTCTATTGATTTCAAAGCACACTATGTGCCCCTCACAACCACGTAATTACGTTCGGGAAGACAGCAGCGCAGCAAAAATCAGAGAATAACGGCCATTTGTCATGCTGACGAAGAATTATCACCTATCTATCGAAGAACTAGATCACAGTAATCGAGAATCGAGCAATTAAACCATCTGTCAACATATCAATATGTGACAATTTTAAGAGACAAGGCATCAACTTCTGAAGCCAAACTCTTTAACCAAGTGAAAAACTTTTCTTAATGTTTTGCACAATTTGCATTGATATGCTCCTTTATGATCAAACACATAAAATTGTCACCAGTTATAAATACTCAATAACTCTATGTCGACATGTCGTTCAAGCTTGTTGAAGACATTGATGTTGAGAACGATGTTCAATTCTAATAGTAATTTGTGTAGTTTTGCGCCGAGTCATTAACAAATTCCTGTAAAGGATGCACCATTTTTCTCGATATCAAAGCTCTCACACTAGGGGCGGGCAACCTTTTCATAGCTCAGGCGCCAAATTAGAGCCCAGGATCCATATGGGCTTATATTCCATATAGGTCCCGAACTCTTGTCATAATGAATAAATGAAGATCAGTGGACCAACAGGAAGAGGCCGCCCAAAGATGGCCTGAGCAGAAACCGTATCCACAGAAAATCGGCAAATGGGTTTAAAAACCGACGGTATCTATCGGAACCGGTTGAGTCATGAAGAATAATCGTCCAACCCAGCATGGTAGATGAAAGGACGCTAAACATCATCATCGTTTAGCGTCCTCATTTTCCAATTATCATGTGGTTGGACGTGTGACGATGACTCTTCTCCAACTGCTTCTGTTTTGAGATAGCTCTTCCCTGATTTCAAGTTTTGCCATATCTTCTTCCACGCACCTTCTCCACGTCTTCTTCGGTCTTCCTCTCAGTCTCCTTCAATCCACTTCCTTCACAAAGCAACCTCCTTCCAATCTATTTACATGGCCGAACCATCGGAGTCCTCTCTGCCTGATCTTCTCACCTAGGTCCACTGTACGACCTAGGTGAGAAGATCAGGCCTCTATTACCTCCGCACTTGTCTCTCCATCTTGCCACCTCACTCCTGTGATGGCTCTCAGCATTCTTCTGTCGCAGCTTCGTAGAATATTCACCATCCTGTCCGTTAGTGGCCACGTCTCCGAACCATACAACAAAGCCGGTCTTGCGCACGCCTCATACACTTTCACCCTACTGGCTATGTCAAAACACTTATTTACCAACATACTGGCGATCTCTCTCCATTTATTCCAAGCTATTGCCACTCTTGCCCTCACTGTCCTTTCCACTCCCGCTTCACAGTCCAACACATCACCCAAGTAACAAAACTGATCTACATCTTGCAAAACTGCTCCGCCGATTTCCAGCACACCATTATCATCACCATTTGCTTGCTCACTTCCTCTCGCACATCTGCGGCACATGAAACTGTCCAGCACCGTCATTCGTCTGAGTCCTGCGCATCGGAAATGACACCAATTATTGCACTGTGTGCACAACACGGAGCTTGACCCCACACCTCTCCCACAGCACCCACATGGCCATCTTCCATACTCAATTCGTTTCTTTGCTTCTTTTCCTGTAGTCATTACTTTTGTCTCATTCATTTTGATTTTCATACATCTTCTCTTCATCCTATCCTGCCACTTTTTAAAGATATTAATCACCTCTCCTTTGCTGTCTGCTGTTAACACCTGGTCGTCTGCAAAAAGAAGTTCCCACGGGCCATTTTTCCTTGATTCTTTTGTGGCTTCTTCCATTACTGCAATGAATAGCAGCGGACTCAGGACTGATCCTTGGTGGACTCCAATACCGATGTCGAATTCCTCCGATGTTCCCATCACTGTCCTCACTCTTGGCTTTGACTCCTCACATAGCGACATAACCACGGTCACAAGTCTTTCGGGTATTTCTTGTTTTCTGAGAGCCCATTCGATAGCCTGTCTCGGAACCCTGTCGAAAGCCTTCTCTAGGTCTACAAGAATGTGATAATAAAAGTCTTATTTTTCTTCGAATATTTTTCTTGTAGATGTCTCATTATGAAAATGGCATCGGCTGTGGATCTACCTGGGCAAAATCCGAATAGACGACTGTCCAACTTTATCAGTTTCTTCAATCGAGCTTCTAAAATGTTTTCGAAAACCTTCATTCCGTGATCCAATAATCTTATTCCTCTGTACATCCCACAGTCTAGGGCATCTCCTTTTCCTTTGTAGAAGGTGATTGTCGTGCTCTTCTTCCACTCATCTGGTATCTTATTTTTGTCAATAATGCCGTGGAGCACTCGCGCCAATCCATCCTCAGTTTTCGCCTTTTTTAACATACTTCCAGTCAGCCCGGTCGGTCCTGATGCTTTTCTGCCTTTCATTACTTGAAAAGCATTTTTCACTTCGCCTTCTGTGACTGATTCTAGCGGTCCCTCAACTTTTGCAAAATCTTCAATTAGATGCTCATTTTCTTCATTTTATAACATCTCAAAATATATTCTCCATGTTTCGATTATTTTTCTTTCTTCAACTTGAATCTCTCCTCTCTCGTCTTTCACAAATTTTACACTGTCTATTCTTTCTTTCTTCATTTGTTTTGCAATACTAAACATTTCCCTTTGCTTTTCTCCGCTGCTTAGGTTCGTACTCCAGCATTCACAGGCTTCCTTTTTTGATATGGCAACTTCTGTTTTTCATTTCTTAGTACGCTGACCAGTCTTCTGCAAGTCTTGTCTTCTGCCATCTTTTTAATGCCGCTTTATTTCTCTTAATTTGTTCCTGTACGGACTCATTCCACCACCAAGCTTCTCTTTCCTTCCTTCTAGTTCAATTTGTCATCCCACATATTTCTTCTGCTACCTCAAGCACATTTTCCCTTAGCTCTTCCCATCCTCCATTATTCATTTCGTTTTTGTGTTGAGCTTTCTCGGCGAATTTCGTCGCTAGTTCCTTGTCATTTAACTTCCATTCTTTGACTCTTCTTTATCCTGTCCTTCTCATTTTCCTCTCAATGCTTTTCACGATGAGATCAATGTATAACAACCTGTGTTGTGTGAGCCCTTCCTCTCCTGGGATGACCTCACAGACTTTTATATTTATTTGTTGCTCTGTTCGAAAAAGATGCAATCGATTTGGGTTTTTGCATCTCCACTTTAGTATGTTATTTCCTTTTCATCTTCCTTTTGAAGCATTGTGTTGAGCACTCTCAGCTCTCTACTTTGACAGAATTCCAGTGTTCCTTCTCCATCTCGATTTCTTGCTCCATATCCATATGGTCCAATAACTTCCTGAAAACCGTGCATATCTGCACCGACATGACCATTTAGGCCTCCAGCAACAATGAGTACCTCAAATTCCTTAAAGCTCTCCAGTTCGTCTTCCAATTCTCTCCAGAACGTCTCATTTTCTTCTTATGGTCTTCCCGCCTGTGGTCCATAAACAGAAAGTACGTTCCATACCTTCTTTACAATCACCAACTTCAACTTCATTATTCTGGACACATCCTCCACCATTCTACTTCCAACACATCCTCTACCAAAGCTTCCTTCAAAAGAACACCAACTCCACCGAATTTGTTCCTTTCTCCAAACAACCAAAATTTGTGCCTCTCCTCTCCGCTATCTAACAACTTGCATTCCACTCCCTTGTACTGCACTTCCTGCACACAGCAAATGTCCACTCTTCTCCTCACCAACATCTCTACCACTTCCCTACTTCTGGAAACCATCGTTCCAACATATATAGTACAAAGCCTAAACTTTTGATCAATGTCAACTGTCTCACCGGTGATTCTTTGCACCTCCTGCCTACTTAAAGGCTGCCGGGTACTGGGGGCCGTTTCTTTTTGAGCCAATGCCATTTGTATATGATGGAGCACAGGTTTCACGGCCGCATGCCCCTGCTGACGCCAACTACAGTTTTAAGCGGTAGTCCTAGCCTTTGCCTGACGAGGCATAACCTGCAACGCAGGTGGTTTGAAATCAGAGTTTCCTTCTCCTATCTCACGAGCTGGCTAGGCTGGGGCCCCTCATGCTATAGGAGGACCAGATCTACCAGTACGAACATTTCCGGAGGCAACTGGCTGTTCATCTGAATGTTAGGCCTATCGGCATTCCTTTTTATTTATTTCTATGTAATGGTTGTGTAACGTATTAATTTCTATGATTTCGTGGAATTTATGTTTAGTATATTTGGTGGGTTAGATTGCCCTAGCGAGCTATGGTTTGATGTTGAATATGTGGGCTACTGCTCAGGTATTTTGAATATATTTATTTTGGTCATGGAAGCAGCTGGTTGTTTTTAAAGCATTTTTGGTTGGAACACCTGGCCCTTGCTGGGGTATGGTGCTACCTCTCTGTAGCATGACGGATGCAGTTTAGTGTCATACCCAGGACCAATGTCCCAACATCAATAGCGAATAGAATTAATACCAAATAAAAACGAAAAGGTAAGAAGAAAAGGTAAGACGGAATGGGCGCTGACTCGGTCTCGGTCTAACGAGTTCATCCGCCCTTTGACAGATCTTGTTTTTGATCCGGCTGGATGTCCGATCACCCTCCTCACATGGTGATGCCATGTGGGGGAGCCGGTTTAGTCGCCGACCACCCGACCATGAACAGGTAGTACTGGATACATGCTACTTGTACCATCCAGAAGCCGATCTGACTCACTGAGGGAAGGACGCTAAACGAATAAATCAAAGTACATTTTCAAAATCATTTATACAAAAAATAAATCTCAACAGACATAATCTGAGAGGCAATCTTCAGCATATTGGACCTCATCAGTGGTGAGAATGTTTGAATCATTGAGGTTGGAGCCACGTATCATGTTGGCTCGTACTACAGAAATCACAAGTTCATCTATTGTGGCTGAGTAGGTGCAGCAAGACGAGATAGTGCTTCACGTAAGCATGTGAATGGTCCAGTGGCTTAATCTTGTGTTTTGTACGTTTTTCGCTCCAAAATCGCTGGGTCAAGCTTGTCTGCGACTGATGCGTCTCGTTGTGGCTCTATCCATTGGGGTTTTATTAAACAGTCATTTCAGATAAGTGATGCCGTGACATTAATGTACGATGAATTATATGATAGTGGAGAATTGAGGTGACAATCATTTGAAATTAAGACATGGGAATAATCTACAGCACTGTCAACAACCGTGTTTGCAAATTCCTGTACACTTCAGATACAATAACGGATACAATGAGTAAACAAAACAAAGAGATCATCAAAAGTAAATGAACAAGTATAATATGGATAACAGAGAATATATTAATACTCAGATTCTCATTCAAGTCTTTCCCTTTCTGCTTAAATGCTTGTTAGTATGCTTCAGGCATCCACTGTACCAAATAATCTACGCATTCCTCTCCACTTCTTCATTAATTCTCCAACATGCCATCGAGTTTTTGTGAACCGAATTCAAACACATAAGCGCTCTAAGTCTTCTGAGCTATGCAGTAGTTTGCTTTTCAAAAATGCGCGGATTAACATTTTCTTCTTGAAAGAAGTTTACGTTTTATCTTTCCCATTCTTTTTCTCATTCTTTAATTACTAATCCACGTATCAATAGTAACAGAACCAAAGACTGCAATATCCTAACCACAAGAACGTCAAAAGTTTCTCATTATTTTGCACTAGTGGGACAATGAGGAGACAAAATCGGTAAACGTCGCTTAGTTTGTTAATATCTCTGGAATTTATTTTCTCTCCATGTATCTCAAATCGCCAGCAACTCATTTCGAGTTCCCAAAAAATTGAGCACTGCACACGTCAACCGAATGTGGAACGAACGACAGGATAACATAATGTGCGCCGCTGCTTTGATGATTCCGACAGTTTGTGTAACTCCAAAAGAATGTTAGATTTTCTGTTGACTTCATAGAAAGCTCCGCAATACGGTGAGGATAAAAGGAAAGCAAAATCGTGTGTCTGCCAAAAAAATTGGACGATAATTGTTTGATTTACAAGAGTTATACCATAAATGGCGATTTCAACAGCTCCGCCTTGACACGATCTACACGCCGCCTCGAAGTCGATAACTAGAGTGAATCTTCGATTCTTGGCGCCTTGAGTGCCATTTCATAAGTAGCACTTTAGCTTATTAAGCAGGCGATATGGCGCCAAAATCATGTAAATGTCGAATTGAATGAGTCTGTAAAACACGTGCGTGTGCACTCAGGAATGTCAGCACACATTCCACCAGTCTTTGGCCAGTAGATGATGAGATGATAATGGAGAAAGGAAACATCAAAGGAAGAGAATGTAAATTTTTTCATGTTTCAAACAAGACATAACTGCGGAGATGCACTCCACTATCTTTCCTTTCTCCTGAACGGACCATTCACGTTATGTTCTACGGTAGACCGCTGTTTCTGGTCAACTTACGCTGTGATGCCTGTACATAAGTAGCAGTCGCTTCGGTCCTTGCTGCATGTTGCGAAATTAAAGCGAGATTTATCAGTGGTAGGTGCATGCGGAAAACAGATGCGGTGCATGTGCATATTAATGAAAGTATGCGATGCATGCGGATACACATGTTGATGAAGCAATATGCGCATGTGTTTCTAATGAAAATTATTCAAAAAAGAAAAGGCAAGTGAGCATGTGTTGACATGAATAATTTTGAACAGTCCCAGATAGACGAAAACGCAATTTACGCTTAACCGAGGAAGCACTATGGAAATTCTCCATATACTTACCTACATCTTCGGCCTATAATCGGTCTACTACGTCAAAATTTCTATCATTGCTTTCCATGTGCATCAGAGAAATATACGTACATGTACATCATGCATACAGATGCGTTACGTCAGTGCAATATCGCAAGTATAGAGAGCTAATTCTACCATTTACGTGATCAAGTAGGACTTATATTTTATTTGACCAAATTTTTAATCATGACTTTCAACAATACTTTTTTGATAGCATCCTTGAAGGATTAATGAAATAATGGGACTTCAATACATGGTTTTCAGACAGCAAATGTTCAATCATCTTCCCTATGAGTGCCCAAAAAATGAACGAACAACCTGCAGTAGAAAATCAAGTCGTTGAGCCTCGGTAGGATGAGACAGAGCCACTCTGATAGCATCCCAAAATCATCCGATCGAGTCATACATATACCTGTATACTTATTTTTAAAAAATCCATCAGACTTGCAAGAGAGATAATCGAAATATTGTGACAATATAATCTCGTTTATTGGCCCTGTCTTTCTTTTTATTTATTCAATCGGCCAATGGTGAAGTTCATCATCAATATACATTTATGTATGTATAGTGTATATACATTTCTAAAAACAGCATGAGTCAAATTTCCCAAGATAACAAGACGTATACTCACTAGGACGATATTGGACATCACCGAAGTTTCGCAAAGAACATTTTAATACGTTGAAGTACAAGGAACATGTGCTTGGATTTCTATTGTCTAGAGTTTTCAGGCTTTTGCTGCTTCTGTTACTCCCATCTGTGTATTAATATCGGATCATGTCGTTTTACTGCACTTTTACTTGATAATCGCATGAAGCTGAATGCAAGATAGCGATAATTTCCATTTCGATATTTACACCTACAGTCTGGCTTATGTTAGGGGAAATCCCTGAGCTCCGAAATTGGCAAGAAAAAAACAAATTAAAATATTCTTTCAACACACCTCCAGTCTATAGAAAAAAGCTAGAACTCCAAAATCGCTGCAATCTACTCCGGTCCTTGTGGTTTAATTCAATTAAACATCGACGGAACTTTCAATCATCATTTCAGGTACTAAAGGTCAATAACATACTTGAATCGTCAATAACATCCAATATGGAATTAAAACCGCCGTCTACTCAATGTGGCGGCATGACCCTTTTCCGGTAGTTCACGATGCCAACGGCTCAAGAATGTTGATTTCGATTGTCATGAATACTTCTCTATCAATTCGTCCGTGTCTCATGGACGGTGGATTGTGCTCATAACACATAACTCGACAGACTAACGGGAAACGTCGATGGAATGCGGAAGTAAAGCGGAGGATATAATGACTGACGTAACGAGATTAGAGCGAATGAGGAGAAATTGGATGAATAATCTGAATTTTGAAAACATCATATTTGTTATTTCACTAGATTGATCGTGTGTTCTTGGACAGTTTGTGTACACGTTTTACACATCACAGATAATAAAAATACTAACAGTCTGTGTCGAGTATTCTGTTCTGATCGTAGGACGAAAGATCCATCGTAGGACAGAGTTCGTTTCATGAATTGCTGCTCATAGAGATTTTTGTAGCTGAAATTGAATACAACACAATGCTTTGTACATGTACAACGTAGGCTTGCACAGTTGTAGCATGCTGCAATACATGAACAGTTGTCGACCGTATTAAAACAAATGATGCCAATTGCTTTGTTGAAAAACTGCTACTCATAAGACTTCAGACTTTGTTTCATCACTGACATAAATCAACATCCGTTAAAATATTTAGTGTTTTCTCAAAGAATTGAAAAGCATTCAATTAAAGTGACATAGCACCGTGTCCATAAATTTAAGACAATGCGAAGAACAGTTGCAGAATTTATCCGCACAAGAAGTACCGGCTGCCGAGCTACACACGATGTCAAGCATTCAGCGGATTGAATGCTATATTAACATCGCATTTTCACTTTGTCCGTCCAACAATTCAGAGAGAAAGTCGATGGCATGAAGTGTGGTGAATGTTTTTCGAAATTGTGATAAATAGGGTAATTGAAATTTGAGAATCGAATGATTGATTAGTATTATGCAATAAATAGTGCCACTTTTCTAGATGGCATTCGATGACATTGAAATATCTTATAGGCTTATTGATGAAAGGTTGATAGATGACAATAATAATATTACATTGAGGTATCCATATATACATGCACGTGTAAGTGCTACACGCATAAATAATGTGACGATGCATCCATCATCCAAGTACTAAGTTGACGTTCGAGAGCTGCATTGCAGGGTAGAGTGTAACGCAATAATGCCTTTGAAATTAGAGATAGCTTCATATCAAAACCCATTCTCATCCCGACTTTCCATCAAGTTCCAGGATAAACGCTCCCTTCAAGAAGATCTTTTGTGTAAGATGTTTTCGCAAGATAGGAGAGTGGTTCAGAAGTACCACGCTCAACACTAACGAAGTAATTTCGAGCGTGTCTAGTTTTCTCTGAGGGCATTATTTTCTCTTTTGAATCGCGGATCCAACAGATTCGCTGTAAATATCACCGGCTTTTCAGCCCGTCACAGTGATCGCTTTCATCACACCCTTAACAAAGGAAATCAGATTTGATCTATGAGAGCATTAATTCATTTATCTATATTTGATTTTTAATCGAGAATGGTGATGGGTAGATTCCTTTTGATAGTCTATCTAACTGGCAAATTCTAAAAAAAAGATTACTCGATTTAAATCTCTTCTACTCTGAACGATAAAAACACTGATCCCGTGCTGCTGAAAATCAAATCGTTTTCGTCGGATAGCTACATGAATAACAGCTTCTACAAAATTGCTTTAAACATCTTTTTCAGCATGTTTTAAACATTGCATTCAACAGCATTTTCAACAATCCTTTATATAAACAATGCTCATCATGCTTGCATCCTCTTCTATCATGTTTTCTACAGTTTAACTGAGTTCAAAGATTCAAAAGTGTGAAAGCTGAAAAATCTTCAAAATAGAGGAAATTACGCACTTATAATTTGAAAAATTATTTAATAGAATATTATTTATCAAATCAGAGTGTTGATAATGAAGTATATGTAGGTATGAAGATCTGTTTCTAATATACAATGAATTAAATGAAATTATTGATTGCAATGATTTATAAAAGTTAATTCACGATGCACATTTAAGCTGAACACTGAAATAGTGATCTCTAATTCTGATAAACAACCAAACAATATACATTAGATCGCTGCAGCTTACCACTTCATGCTAATTTCGCGACATTCAGCATAAAAGTCAAAAGATGGAAGTGCACATTGAATAAATTGGATGAAAAGATAGTAGCGGATTTCGGAAATGGAAAACAGATCGCAATATCAACTTAGGAAAAGAACAGCGGAAAGAAATCATTATCAGCATCAAGATATTGTTAAAAGGTGAAAGAAAATTAAACAGTGAGGGATTCATGAAGGCTTTGTATTTTTAAAACATCCTACGACTTGAAAAATGTACCTAACCAGGATTTAGAAATTTGTTCGCTGCCTTTTTGTGCTTCATTCTTGCTTCCATGACATGCTAATGTCTCTAAGGAAAATATTCCCCCTCAAGTGAAACGCGGAATGGACAATTCAGATTAAATTATTCAAAGACGTTTAAACATGCTCAAACGTATAGCATAGTTTAAACTTATGTAAATGTACGAAAAATTGTGCATCGCACGCAGTTAATCTGAAATAATTTTGTTAATATTCAATAATGAGAAAACATGCTTTACTCTTCGTCTTTAAATGAATTAAAGATCTCAGAAAATGTATTAAGCTATGGATATCTAAGAAATGCATAGGTATCAGGCTTCACAACTAAATTAGGTTAGACAACAAGTTCCTTTGAAAATGAAAAAAAATTGGTCATTTTAGTTTATAAGTTTTTATGTCCACGTGGGAGGCCTGTGCAACGATTTTTCATGATTTGACAAAGGATAAAAAAATAAGCTCTCCCTGCGTTTTTAGACCAATGTATTCAATTAAAATTGAACCAATAAAATCCTAGTGCTTCCGTGGTGGCCGAAACGCTGAGATTTTATCAGCTGAATTTTAATTGAATATACTAGTCTAAAAAAGTAGGGAGCGCTTATTTTTCGATCCTGGGTCAAATCATGTTGAAAAACGCTCTTCACATTTGATTGAAAATATTTCACTGAAAAGTACACGCGCAAAGTTGCGCAACAGCGACAAATGCAAGATGAATTCAAATGTTCACAATATCAGTTTTGATTGGAATTTGTCGAAAAATATTTATCGCTTCACAAAGTAAGTCCTTGAATTATAATGCACATCTGATGGAAGCTGATGAACCAATGATTATGAATTCCATTTGTTTCATCATTTCGTAATGACATCTATCTATCTCTCAGAATACATATTGAGGTAATACTATTTGAGTAGGAGAGTAGAATTAATAAAATCGAGAAGCATGGTTGGAGAGACAGAGGGAACGAATAGCAAGAAAAAGAGCGCGAGGAATTGCAAGAATGCGACCCTGGGTGATGAAGAATTTTTATGGAATTCCAAATATGATAAGTCAAGTCTAATTCACACACAAATAACATCGGCTCCACTTCAGAATTCCTTACTTTACGAATTAAATACCAAATCTCCTCCTTTCGTCTCAATTTATTCGACTACCATCATTCCAGCTGCCGCTAATGCATCACAAAGGAAATGTTTTAGGGAGTATACTTACTACAGACGCAGCAAATGAAGCATGTATTGTGGTAAATGAGTCCCATCGCCTTACACGCTTCCACAAGGGATGATATCGTTTGACCACACGCCTCACAAATAAGATCTAAAAAGAGAAGAAGCAAAAACGAAATTCAGACGGGTACTGGCAGTGTGAACATGCTCAAAAATACAAAAATAGTCAAGTGAAGACAATGGTTCCTTTTTATATCCTTTGTTTGATCAATTCAACTCCGAACACATACAACAAAACAATGTAGGTACTCAGCAAACAAGCTTTCACACAGAAAAGCCGACACGAATTCTTTCGACTGAGGAGGCAAAGGAAGGGAAGACGAGTTGGTAAGCAGATAGGGGATGACATAGTGACTGTGCAACACTTTAAGCCCCATTGCAAGAGGTATGTGACGTCTAACGTGGTACGAGGAAAGCTAAAGAGGGCAAAGCATTTTTCACATATTTTCATGGGACACGGGAACACTCGAAGCACGAAATAGTGAAGTGACTAAAACAATGAAGAAACGGTTCAGATATAGAACAGATAACATGCATACATTACAAAGATGCTGCAATGCAAATAATTATATCAGGAAAATTGATTAAATTTCGATGCATTGAAATGTAGATTATCCAAATTCTTTTGTTAAATGCTGCACATTGCGCTGCATCTCGTTCAATATCAATATGTTAAGTAATCATTTATCAAAGGCAAAAACCAATTTAATTGTTGGTGAACTGAAAAGAAATGGAAACCGGAGAGCAAAGAAAAAAATTGGGAAGCCAATTGACTCAATAGTGAACGCAATAATAAGAATTCAACACACAAGAATTGCACATGTAACGTTGAAAACTGAGTTTGTCACAACATGATAATATCGCAAACTTGAAGTGCAAATTGATGTGCTACGCCAATCAGGGAAGATAAGTTACGAAACAGGTAACATTCCATTTATGATTTATTGAGGGACTGTAAACCAGCGAAAATGAGTAAGGTTCATTAATTATCAAACATGAAAGAATGTTGCTGACATTCTTGATTCATCAGCCAAAATGGATGACTCAGTGATGTAATGAATGTCAACTCGAAAATCACGTGAAGAAAAGTGAGTGCATCATCACCTTCCTTGATGAGGAATGCAGCTTAAAAAAGTTCTTTCACTCAGTGAGAAATACCTGAAAGGTACTATAGGCTAATGAGGGGAGAAAGTTGTCTTTTTTGTATAATACAATAGATTTGAACAGATCTCTACGGTACAGTGGCTAAGTGCTAGGGATGGCGACATTTTGATCAAGAGGTTGAGCCCCGACAGTGTCATAGGTGTCGGTAGGAAGGGCATCCTTCTCATTGACATTGGTCTCCTCCGTCGCTTAAATCCTGCCCCTAGTTGAGAATTAGTAACGTTAAGACTCCGTTTTAGTGGCTAGGAATATGTAACACTTGAATTAAATTTTAGCCACATTTAATCTCATTCTCACACACATCACCTATCAGAAGTTGTCAGCATGATAGTAACACATGCAAGATAGACATTGTCTGAAGGCATCAAACACCAAAAATTATGGTTCTAGACTTAATGAGTGCTGTTCACATGATCAGAAAAAAGGTAAAAAAATTCTATGTGTAGCAAATCATTCAGTGAACCTCTCATCTTTCGGCCTCATTTCCTGCTGAGTTTGTTCTGGCGGAGGTACTACAGGAGGTGCACATGCACCTCATGGAAAAATTGGAATTGCTGGCAATTGACTGGTATGCTGCTTCGCTATATCATGGACTCCCAGATCTCTGGGCTTACTTACAGTACATAGATATTGTCGCGTCACGAATTGAATAATTGAATTCCTTTTTCCTAAGAAGGCAGGAAGATTGCTGCCACAGAATTTTCAGCTGCAGCATTGCCATCACGCAGTACAATTGCTGTGTGCCACAATGAGTATGGTAGTAGACTACATCTATAGTTAGCATTTCTTTTCATCGCTTTGTAAATGACGTAAACTTGTGGTCGAAAAAACCAGGAAGAGGTTTCCAACCACCGTCGCTTTCAAAAGTGTGTTATGTCCAATTTGACAGTTCTCATATCCTTGAAGATACAACGGAAGCTGGTCCACAAGGGAAACGTTCACGGAGCATTCAAAGCGCACGTTTTTTCAACTCCAGCGATAGCGATACCTACTGTCTCCCTACTTAGATATTCTCTATCCGGATTTCTCAAAAACCATAGACAAGCGAAGATTATCTTTGGTAACAATAATTCTCATCAACTGAGTCAACATTTGTGAAGAAAATGAATAATGCTTATGTTGACTTACATCAACCCGTTTTCGGCAACGGCAATCACGTTAGGAAGGTTTTTTGATAGATTGCTTGCTTTGAAAATGATTGACACATTTTCGAAGATTAGTGTCTCCACTCTCCGTCGTTACTGAAAGTTGCAGACACAGTCGTGATAAATGTATCGTCCGTTTATAATGCTCAATCTGATCGACTCTTATTCGTAAATAAATTGTGCAAGCAACGATTAGCTTCTAACTCGGATTCAACATCCAGTGCATACTTTTGCTCATTCGCTTCGCATTAATTTCATCCAGAGGTGCAAACTCGACCTTAACCTCAACCTCGATTAAGCAGATTTTAATCGAGGTCGAGGTCGGACTGAACAGTAGTCAGATAATTACAGAAATTTTTCACCATTTCATATTTTTTTATTTGTTACCTTGCTTTTCATACTGATTTGCCCCTTACCGGACAACTTGGACATAAGAATCTTGAATAAACACATAAAATTTGCATGATTGTAGCAAATGCTATGGAAACATAGAAATATGCTTTAGTCCCGTCGCCAGGACGAGTCTTTGCATGGAAAGAGACCGAAGATGAGACTTTCACAGCATGTTGTACACCCTATGACTACTACGAAAATGCACACTTTCCGAGTTCCTTTGATCTATGGACAGCATCAAAGAAAAAGACATGTTAATTGAAGGAAAATTGAAGTTTTCGTCCAAAATTGTGCTAACTCCGACTATGCGAGATATATTAACTCTAACGCAATGGTTTTTGGCAAGATATATCTTCAGGGCATGAAGTCATGTAACCATACACCTTAACCTACAAAAACTGAACATACTTGGATTCAGCAAGCATCTTAGCAAGGTAAACATAAAATTTTGATCAAATTTTAGTCTACACTTAAGCATCTAACCACATTCTTGCAAATATCGCATATCGAAGCTGTCTCTATAGAAGACAATGTGAAGATATAATCATGCCTAAAATTATGTAGCTAGAGTTAATAGATCTCTGATTTCGGAGTAAGCACACCAAACTGACATTTTGGTCGAAAACTTCAATTTTCCTTCATTAATGTCTTTTTCTTTGATCTTGTCTGTAGATTCAAGGAACTCGGTAGAACTTGGAAGGCGTGTATTTTCGGAGAAGTCATAGGGTGTAGAACACTCTGTGAAAGTCTCATCTTCCGTCGCGTTTCATGCATAAGCTTGTCTTGGCGGCGGGACTACGAGTGTATTTCTATGCTTTCATAGCATTTGTTGCAATCATTCAAATTTTATGTATACATCTACATGTAAATTTGTATTCATGATTTCTGTGTCCAAAGTAAGTACCTGCTGAGATTGGATGTGAGGCCATTTGTGACTCTTTATCTACAAAAGAAAGCTGTTTTGCAACGATTTCATGAGTAATTATGAGTACTCACACAGATTTATCGTTTTTCAGTCGTCGGTCGTGTCAGTTGTGCTGTCTCGTCTGAAGCAGTTTTTGCTCGATATTGGTGTGTTCTGCCCTGCATACAGTGACAATTTTTATATCGTCGGCTTCGTTGGACTGTGGAGAATTCTTGTGTTTCGTCGGATCTTGCTTTCTCGCTGTGGTTCCTCTGAATTTGGGCGATTTTCTGTTCTGCGCATCTTTGGCTGAGTGTTGTTCCACATTTGCATTGTCATGCCTGTATCACGGAAGAACAGCGAGACACCTATTGTTTGTGCTGCATGCAACATAGTAATAGAAAGCGACCCGATCACATGTATGTGTTGTAACCAGCAGTTCCATACAAGGAAGGAATGCTGCAACCTGGCATCGAACCTCTGCAAGTCTATCATCGCTTCCAGTCACATTTCCCATTCATGCAACAACTGTAATGATATTAACGTCCGTGAAATCTTGAATAGATTGGTGACAATAGAAAGCGATCTACTTGCTATGAAGCAACAGCTGTCGGCTAAGTTGACCGAGGACATAGGCAAAATTGTCAGAGATACGATTAATGATGCGAACGAGAGACATGAAAAAAGGCAAAATGTAATAGCTTTCGGATTACCGGAGACAGAAAAGTACTAATGACACTGAGCGGCAAATGTTTGATGAATTGAAAGTTGACGATCTGTGCACTAAACTGGAAATTCCCGGTGGCTCTATCGCTGAGATATCTCGAATTGGTAAGCTGGGTACCAAGCGAAGGCCTTTGCGTATTCGCTTCAATACTCTCGACAGTAAATTGTCATGCCTGCGTAATGCTCACAAGTTGAAAAGTACAAGTGCGAGTACCAACAGAAAAGACAATGTTTACATTCGACCTGACCTGACGCGACTGCAACTGGAAGAAGATAAACTACTCCTGGAGGAATTTCGAAGGCGAAAAGAGAGCGGTGAAGAAATATTTCTCAAACGTGGCAGGATCGTTCAGAAGTCCTCCAATTGACAACAACATTTTCGATTTTATCCATCAATCTGCTTGTTCAATGCACGGTCAGTTAAGAATAAAATGGACGAACTGACTATCTTTTCTCGAAAACACAAGCCAGACATATTTGTTTGCATCGAATCATGGCTTGATCAGACTGTACCTGATAGTTTTGTGAGCTTGCAGAATTATTCATTACATCGATCGGATCGTAGCGAAAATCGGAAAGGTGGTGGCACTGTTGTGTGGACAAGATAAGAGCTTCATGTGTTTGATATCAACTCTTACGTACCATCCAATGAAATCGATGCCTTTTTATGTGCATCGGGTATCAAAGATTTAGTGCAATACTTATATATCTGTACTTCCCTCATGGTGGATCTCTCAGTGGCTTCCGGCAAGCGGAACTTTGTGAATATGTTTCATCTGTGTTGGACGATTATCTTGGTAAATATCCATCGGCGAAAGTTGTAATTCGTGGAGATTTTAACCATGTCGGTTGTGGTTCATTTGAAATTAACTTCAACGTCAAGGATATTGTGCTTCAACCTACACGTGGGAAGGCTGCCCTACATAAAGTCTTCGTCAGCGAGGAAATGGTTTCATCGTATAACAGCGCCCTTGTGCTCCCTCCTTTTGGTGAAAGTGATCATAGTGTTGTACTTCTAAGACCCCGTGATGGACTCACCTATCCAACTGCTATTCGTCCTGTGTTTGATCTTCGTGAATCAAAGTTAAAGAGAGCAATCGACTTTCTTAGCAGCATATCATGGAGAGATGTTCTAAGCAATGATGAGGATATCAATTGCCTTTGTGATCGCTTCTACCATTTTCTGCAGATTGCTTTGACTTACATTCCCGTTGATTTCATAAGCCGAGGTAAAAATGATAAACCATGGATGACAACCACGATCAACGTGCTTATCAATAAGCGATATCTAGCTTATAGATCGCGTAATTGGACATTGTTTATTCACTATAAAGATAAAGTAAGACAAGAAATAATGAATGCAAAGAAAACGTGGGGTGAAAGCATGAGAAAGAAAGGTTGCTCTATTTGGGACATCTATAAATCGGTGACAAATGACTCGAGGAATAAAAATTGGTTACCAAGTGCATATCCGTCGAAAAGTGTTCCTGATTTACTGGACACTTTGAATGAACTTTATGCTGCGAACTTTACTTCGAGCGACAATGTTTGTAATGATCTGCCTTGTTATACGGTACCATTTCAATTTACGGTTCCTGAGGTTTGCTTGTTATTGCAAAATATCAATCCGAAGAAAGCTACCGGATCTGATTCAATTCCCACGATCTTGTGGTCGAAACTTGCCATTTACCTTTGTGAGCCCCTTTGTGTGCTGTTCAATCGCTGTCTTGAATCTGCTAACATGCCTGACATGTGGAAGTTGGCGAATATCTTGCCTATACCTAAGTCATATCCTGTAAATCTCTACAATACAAGACCGATATCTTTACTACCTATTCCAGAAAGAATACTAGAGCAAAGTGTCCTTCAGAGATACAAAAATGAGATTAATAGATTCTACAATGCATCGCAATACGGATACCGCACAAAAAGTTCTACTGCCTGCGTATTGCTTCACCTTGAAAATTTTGTTGCTAAGCAGCTTGACAATAGCAAAGTCAAAGGTATTCAAGTGCTGGCAATCGACTTGGAAAAAGGCTTCGATAAGGTGTCACATAAGTTGCTTACTGACAAGATGATTGAGAAGAATATTGACGCATTTTTCACAGTCTTTGTGCACAATTTTTTGTCTGGTAGACGTCAGAGAGTGAGATGGTTTGACGAAGTCAGCTCAACGAAATGTGTAAGCAGTGGAATTCCTCAGGGGTCATCGCTCGGTCCGCTTTTGTTTGGGTTCTACGTCGCAGACTTACATTCCTGTGTGACTACATCTGGTAATAAGCTGCTTTTGAGTTATGCCGACGACTTTACGTTATGCGCCGCCATAACAGACGATCTTACTTGTAGTCCCCTTTCATCTGCGATATCTGGTATACAGAAATGGTGTGAAAGGCACAAAATGTCAATCAAGCGTGAAAAATGCATGCAAATGTTTATATCCTCTGACGGAAATTATTTGGATTCTTCAATGATGTTGCCAAATGTTCAACTTAGTGATTCCATCCGAATTTTAGGTGTGACAGTTGATCAAAAATTGAGATGGGAGTTTCACACCGACATTATATGTAAGAAGGCTTCCTGCAGGATCTACGCTCTTCGCCAGCTAAAACCTTTCATGAATGTGACGCAATTGTGTGATATATATTATTCATGCATTCGCAGCATCTTAGAATACTGCGCACCTTTATTTACAAGCCTAGCTGCTCGGGATGTTCAAAAAATGGAGAAAGTACAATCGCGTTGCCACAAAATAATATGTGGATCATCCTTGTGCCAGTGTTCTGCGTTCATTCCATTGAAGTACAGGCGATCTGTGCAGGGTTTTCGGTTGTTCAGCACCTTGGTTGAGGATTCTTCACATCCTCTTCATCACATGTCCCCATCCGTCCTAGCATACTCTGGAAAATGTTCGATTCCGTTGTGCAGAACAGTTCGTCGTAGCAAATCATTCATTGTATCCATGGCTAAACTAGCAAACAGTGGTTTTCGTGTTTAAGTTCTTATTTCAAGATACATATGAACCGACCCCAACTGACAAGTCTTTTGTATGACTAGCTTTTCTGGTGTTATTTCTTTTGTTCCTTGTTACTTTGTATTGATCGACTTACTTCATTGTGTAATTGTAGTCAGCCTCACGATTTTCATTATTGAGGCGTATGATCAATAAAACGTTATTATTATTACAATTATTATTATTATTTAGCAATGCTTTGAGCGTAGGGCATCCGTGAATAATTACCATTTTTTATCTGCAATTGCTAGTATAAAGCATGTTTTGTTTTCAAACATTAGCATAAAGCACTTGTGATGTAGTAATTCACTAATGGAAACTATCATAAATTACATTCAGATTTTCAGTGTGTTGACACAACGTGATTAAATACATGATAAACACAAATATTTTTGTTTTCCTCTCATGCAAGTGCCCGGTACCAAAAGTCAATAAATATTATAAAAATTATTTCGCGGCCGACCTCGAATCGACCTCGACCTCGATTAAATCGAGGTTGCATCACAGATTTCATCATACTCGTAGCAGCAAAATATTCACGCCTTGTTGTCACACCAGCGAGGTTCTAACCGAGCAGCTTCATAGAAATCCTGCATAATTAGCGTCTCGCACCGTTAAATACGGTTGTACTTAACAGTATAACAGGAACTTCCATGACATGAATTGCCTATGGAAACAATTTCTTGTAACACACTTCATGGAATATTTTGTTTCATTTTATATTCATTCAGCTGATTTTGAAAACTAATTGATTAACAGGTACACTCACTAAAACCGTTCTCAAACGTACATTGTACGTGTAGAATACCCGAACAGAGCAGAAATTCATCTAAGTGAATCATGAAGTCATGTGCCATCATGTCTTTCATCTAATTTACTTTACATGGTTCTCCAGCATATTTACTTGTGACTGTCTAAAGATGAGTATTTCAATCAAAGCTTCTTCGGGGTTAATTTGCAGAGACCAAATAGTTGTCAAACAAAAATTGTACTTGTCAAGCAAATGTGCATAACAGTAATACTGATATACTAATTCTACAATAGGCATGAAAATGTGAAGATCTGAGGATGCCGCAAAACGATTACACACTTTAACATCTCTTGATACGATGTAGATGATTTGTCCAAAGAAATCAATCAAAAAATGCCACAGGAAAGGTGAAATTAGGGTTGCAAAAATTGTTTTTCTTATCTATCATATTATAAGTATGTGTTTTATGTGTTACTTGTTTTTTAATATATATTTAATGATAATCGCGGTAGTATTCAAGGCGAATTGAATTAATGTCTTCACTAAAAGACAGTGAATGAAAGGAAACCATAATATATACTATGAAACCAGAAGGACTTCCGTAATTTGGTCTTTAATTTGAGTGCTTAATAATTGCATTTTAAGTTAGATTATTACTAAAAATGGTGTTTTGCAATTTATTTCGGAGTGCTTCTTTTCAATTCATTTTAATTCAGGTTCACCTTTGAAGCAATAAATAATTTAGCCAGATAAAGATAAAAAAATTAAAAAAGCGAAAGAAACACAATATTATTATTAGAAATAATGATAGAAAATATGAAGTGACAATTGAAAAATTTATTACCGGCATGTCGCAAAAGAAAGCAAAAGTTGAAAAAAATCATAATGGTTAGATAGAAATTACAATAATAGTTTTTGATGATTAGGGATATTCACTTATCACACATCACTCAACACGCTCAACATCACTCAGCGTCATTCAACGCACTAAACATCACTGAAAACATTTAAAACGTCGTTTTCATATCGGAATCAAATAAGAAGCAATCATTAAAAAATATCTTATTATAATCTGCTGTTACACGCAATCTTCATGAGTTTAGCAACCTTGCCATGATGATGCTGGTGATAATTAGCCATAGCATCGCAATTCCACATAAATTCTACCACGGTAGATTCTATTATCGCTGTCTGCAGTTGCAGAGTAAACTGTACTCGCTCTACTAGTGTTACTAAAGTGCATTTGTCAAAAGATTGATTTACTGACAGTGACATTTCATGCTCAATTATTTGTGCGCAGAAGGGATCATATCTTCTTGAGAACTGTTGACTGTGTGTCGAAAAAAGAAGAGAAGCCTTTTACAGGAAAAAGGGATGTATTAGAAATTCAAAAAAAACATATTTAAGATATTTTTAACCATATTTCAAATATATATTTAAAATATCATATTTTTAATATCGCAACCCTAGGTGAATATTGATTCACGATTTATGATTCACGATGGACACGGTTTATACATGGTTCCGCATTGAATTTTGAATCTAAACCACCCATGCCCAAGATATTTTCAAAAAATTTAGTGCGAAGAAACAATAATTCCAGTAAAAACCAAATAAGTGATAGTCCTGTTTATTTTTTCGCAAAGTTGATCACTTAATTCAGCGTTTTGCCCTGAGTTGACCCTCTTTGAATTTTGACTGCAACTGGTGTATTCCGTCTTTCGTGAAACGAATTCTCATCACCTTCCCATCAACTAAATCCATCCTCTCTAAATTATTCTCACCACATCAACATCATGCTTACTAGAAATACTTCTTCCTCAGTCAACGAACAACCATAAAGTAACGGAACAAATCTGGCGACGAAAGAAAGCAGCAATACCAAGCTTAACTAAAGTACACGTGACAAGTCTTTCTTCTATTTTGCATCGTCTGACGTGATGAGTGATGCAATGCACTTGCTCGAGAGCAAGAATGTCCTAACTGCTTTCATGTAACGAACGGTCCCTAATATCAGCTTGCTTCCAGAGTTCCTACAGTTCCCCATCTGGTGACTAAGTGGCTACAGAATGCTACTACTGCCACTAAAGGCATACAGATTGCTTGGCGCCTCCCACGAACGCCTCAGAATGAAGCAGCGAGAGCGCAACAAAACAACGCGACCACATTCTTTCTAATGCAATTGTTTTCATTAAACTATGCCTGTGTGCACGCGTGTTTGATTGCATGCAGACGCACTATGACTTACCGGAACGTATTAGTGAAGACTACAGTCTCATATTAAACATGAGGGAGGATCATTTTAATGACAGCACATCTGCATTGTTGCACTACGGGAGAGGAGTCAATGGAACGTCTAAAGATAAGAATTGTTACGCAGGATGTGTGCACTGAGAAACATTGGAATGCTCACTACACTGTATAATTCAAATAACAAATCAAAATGGTAGCCAACAGGCTTTCATTAAGAAATACCATGGAGTTTTAATGCATTTTGTAATCTCGAAATTTCAAAATTGCTTTCAAACTGTCGCACAAAACTTTGAAATTAACAGTCGAATAGATTTATGTCGAAAATTCTCGATTTTTAAGCTATGAGGTATAGAAAAACAGAATGATAATTGATCATATTACAAAATATGCTTAGATGGCGGGAGTATCAAGACATATATTGTAAATCTAGGACGATTTGATTGCAGGTTTTATATGAAGAGCAGAATCTCGCTCACATTCCTTTGTGTGAATTGAGTCACCAAAGTCACCACAAATAATATCAAAATCTACCTGTACACGCATGTCCAACATTGATGGCTTAATGATTTGTCAAGATGACCTTTGCATTAGAAGAATGTAAAAAGCAACTTCATATAATCATTTTTCTTGTTACAAATACTTTCTTTACAGCAACAATTGCTGTTACAATTTTGGAGGATACAAGTTTTATGTTTCCAAAGAGGCCTTTGTGTAATCCACTCCATGACAACGAAATTATTATAATTTGGTTTCAAATCCTGTTCATGCATCACTTATAAAAGGAAGATAAGGAAGAACATGATTTCTTCCGCTTTCTTCAAGTCTATTATCATTTCGAAATAAAATAGAAGAATAACCATGAACAAGTGACTCAGAATTCTTCAATGCATTTAAACACATAAGTAATCATAACATCATTTTCCCGCCAATATCAGACATTAATAAGGATAGTATTTGTGGTGGCTTGACACAACTCACAGAAATAAATGTAAGCGATATTCTATTCTTCGCATAAAACCTGTAGCTAATATCCAACATTGAGTCATATCTGCACATTTTCATTCTCCACGTTTGTTGTTGATATCCTCTTTGCTGCTTCAAATTTTTTTAAATATTGCATAACAGAATGCATAAATCTCTTCCCTTTCTACCTTAAATAAAGGCACAGTTCGAAAAAAAACGCAGCATAAAAGACGCATAACAGTTGGCTATGCATGGCAAGCATTAAATAGTGGATGCATTTAATAATTCAATTATTAAGAGATGTATTAATAGGAAAGCTGCTCTAATAGTAGCATGCCCCATGTTGACATTCACAATCACTGATGGTGTCAATAAGTTCATGCTGATGTACCACCTCATACCACATTATATGCGATTACATCGATGAGGTTACATAGTTGAATCTTGATCGCAACACCTCTGAATGAGTTACTACCAAACGTCCTGAAGTTCAGACGTTTGAATTTGACCAATAATATAACTACCAATTGACGACAAATTTCCAATTTGCCACTGACGTCAGTCACCGAAATTGCTGGTATTTGAGCATTCAGCAGATGTGAGGAGTTAAAGTATCGAAGAATGATTGATTGAATGAATGCTTTTGACAAGTTGGAGAGCTTATACGTCGTATATCTCTATTTGATAAAAGTCTGAAAACAAGCAAATAGTTTGTATTCTGCCAAACTGCATTACACATTGATTTTAGGTCAGTTTTCTCAAATTTGAACTGATAAAGCAGCATAAACCTTTCACATTTCAGCATAAACATCTGCATTCTGCTGAATGTAGAATAATGGATTTTCCAAATTCTATTGTACGCTATACTATAACACGACGTATACATTTCGCATATTTATATATATATTTGCTATTGGACTGGAAAGTGAATCAAAACACTGATTTTCATATTCTTACGGTGATAACAAAGCTTTAATCAAAGCGTTCGCCATCTTCCGAGAGAAAAACGCGTCGTCAGAAATGTTGACCAAATCCAGGATAAAATGAGTGATCGTCATTTACTTCTATATGACACAAATCTTCAAAAGGGTTTGTTACCGAACATTCGATCAATGATTTATAAATTTTCTTCTTGAGTGATGTTTATATGAGAGATGAAGCTAGGAGAGAATGCCACAGTCAAGGAATGAAATCACACAAAGACAGGACGACATACAATTTGGCGTTTTGTGAAAAACCGACAGGTATAAGAGCCGTTTACTTATTATGTAGTCTATTATCTATTAATATTTCTTAATTTGATTTTGTGATGCCTTCTCATACTACACTTTTTGTCTCTTACTGTGCATCGTAATCAGCCACGGCTGTTTATCTGTAACTAGATGCATATGAAGAAGTTTTCATTATTCTTCCCATAGCTGCTTGCGACATGCGAGCGAATGTGTTCGCTTGAAAAAGAAAAAAAATCGTGATGTAATATACACGTACCTCTAAGTCGAGAATGACGCACTCCCATTGTTCTTAATGCCTCCATCACTTATTTGTCAAATCTTATGAGAAAATTAGCATATTTTCATCCTTTTACAATTATATTTGAATATTTTAACTTATAAAGAAAAATTAAGAAAACATTTTGAAGCATCAAATAACTCGAAAAATATAATGATGACTAAATGCACAATCTAATTGACAGATTGAATTTTCTCTAATCAGCGCCGTGGCGGTATTTTTCTTCACTTAAATAGCTGCGGCGAGTAGTAAGTAAATCTACACCACTGGACCGCGCAAGATGGCCGCCGTCGCTGACGTCCCCCCCCTCCTGTCAGACGAGAGCGTCGGCCGTGATCCGCCACCGTGTTGCTTCGAGTCTGACGCCCCCTCCTGTCAGACGAGAGCATCGGCCGTGGTCCGCCACCGTGTTGCTTCGAGTCTGACTCCCCCCCCTCTGGCCCGACGACGTAGCGAGAGGTGGTTTGTGATGCGCCCTCCATGTTGGCGTGGTGTGCCGGCCAGGTTGGGAGGGTGGAATTTCGGTGTCGGACCTCACCTGAAAAAATCCTAAGTGTCAGAGTGACTTTGTATGGACAAAATTTTTAAAATTTTTCCAAAGTGTCGCATATCGACCTGGGACCCTGACCAAAGTTTATTTCATCAAATTTCACTGACCTCCCCCCCCCCGACAGCGATCTTCTAATTTTGGTTCTACTGGATGGATTTTGTCTTATAGATACTGATTTGAAAGAGGAGAAAAAACTGCTCGGTGACATTTTTGTTGCGAGTCAATCCGATCAGCCGTTCAAAAGTTAGAGCTGTTACAAGATTTTGTGTCAGACCTCACCTGAAAAAATCCTAAGCCTCAGAGTGACTTTGCAGGGACAAAATTTTGAAAATTTTTCCAAAGTGTCGCATATCGACCTGGGACCCTGACCAAAGTTTGTTTCATCAAATTTCTCCGAACGGTGGGGGGGAGGGGGGCTCAGTGAAAAGTGATGAAAAAGTTTTGGTAAGGGTCCCAGATTGAAATTCGGAAGTTTAAAATTTTTCAAAATTTTCACCACACTGGAGCTCCCACACTTAGGAATTTTTTCACTTGTGGCATGTTACATGGACATGTGCTGACCCACCGACTTCCCGTGGTCACATGAGAATGGTTCAGGTGTCATATGATAGAGAATGATGAGACGAATCGTTTGCAACAAACCGCATGTCGCTACGATGAATACTTTCGGAGATAGAGCCATTTTAAGTTTTCTTCTGAGCATATATAAACCCCCGGCAACGTAAGTCTGATCACTTCATCGAAAGACGAGGTAAGCGACGGTCGTCCCTCTGAGCTCCCGATATCGGGGTGTTTCAAAGGACTCTATCTTTTGAAGTAGGCAAGCTATCTTCTTACTTCAAAGTTTGTGTGATAGAGTTAGATAGTGTCTTTACTACCGAAAAAGTTTTTAAAAGTAGTATGAGTAGTAAAATGCGGAATTTTTTTAAAAATCCTTAATTTTCATTTTTTTTCAAAGTTTTAACATGCAGTCTAAGGTTTTCAAGTATGCTGAGTTCAAATCTGCTATCAGATTTGAAATTTAACTAAGTCTAAGGCAGCTTTGAGGGGTTAGATCCCAGCTACTGATCACTACCTTTGACTCGGCGTTGCTGTTACCACTTCGGGGCAGTGACAATGATGTCTTCAGCTGTAAAGAGCGGGTATCGGGGAAGATCTCTCACTTCCCTAGTGATCAGTACAAGGCCTTCGGGCTGTCGACGGGATCGAGTTCCACTCACTACACTCAAGTCTATCATTCCTCACTAAGTGTAATGCTTTAGGCTGTATACTACATGATTCCAAACTTATACTAATTTCATTATCTTACAGTTAACGAGAAATCTCAACCATGGCAAACGATAAGAATCGCAAATTCCACATCAAAATGTGTGCATGTGGGCGAATAAATCGCAGTGCGGACGCCAAGGCACATGTGAAGAAGGCGGGCACTGACCACATGATTATCCTGAATAGGGTTGCGTGTGTGAAGTGTAGAGTGTTGAAGGGAGTTGAGGATGAGGTGAAGTTTTACCGAGTGCATGCTGACTGTAGTGGAGGTTTGGTGAATGACCTGAGATTCACACAGTTGATTGTTGAAGAGAGGGAGCGAATGTTGGCGATAGAGCGAGACGCCAAGGTGGAGAATGTTGTGGAGACTGATGAGGTGGACAAAGCTGTTGCTTTGTTGGAGGCTGAGATTCAGCGGAAGAGAGTGCTTGAGAGTGATGATGAGGATGATGTGGATTTAGATAGGGAGCGTGTGAGGAAGTTGAGCTCTTCTTCCTCGGAGGTGTCCAACATCGTTGTTGAGGACCCCCGCAGAGCTCATCTTCCCCAAAAGTGAAGGGTGGTGGGATTCGCGTGCAGTCGGCGAGGTGGATGAAGGATGAAGAAAAAAAGCATGTGTCGCAGAAGATGGCACATGGTTTGTTGGTAAATAAGTATGAAAGTTTGAAGAAGGTGAAAGATGAAGTCGTGAATGAGTTGGATGAGTTGAAAAAGAAGGAACTGAAGTGAGAGGAGTTAGCGGATGAGAATATCCGAATGAGGGGTAGTGTGACTGATTTGAAGAAGACGCTAGAGTTGGAAGAGAAGAATGATGAGTTTGAGAAGAGGGCGAGTGCTGCAGAGAGAAGAATGAGAGATGCAGAAGCGAAGTTTGAGGAGATGATGAAGGAGATGAGTGTGTTGAGAGCGAGGAATGTTGAGTTGGAGAGGAATGTGGCTCAGCGGGGTGATGAGAGACAGGCGTTTGAGAAGTTGGAGCGCATGAGGGATGAGTGGAATCGTTTGAATGAGGATAGGTTGTTTGAATTTCACATCCCTATTCGGGATAATCAATTGGACGGTCAAGTTCTTGTAAACCAAAATTTAGATGAGTCCATCATCTGTTATAATGGCCATCCCACTAAGAAATGCCTCCACGCCACACTCAGAATGCGCGGGCATTTACATCAATTTTCAGTGAGGAAGCCCGCGAGACTATCCAAGGATGGCTAACTTGGTAAGTGAAAAGCAAATAAGATAGTATATCCTATTCTAATACACATCATTTTCATTGCAGATCTTTTCCCTGCCTTCACCACCCCATCAATTCACTCCCGAGAACGAACCATCGGCTCTCTTAAGGGCCACCATGGGGCAAGACATGATAGAACCTCCTCGCGGTTTGCCCTGGGCAGTCTTCGGACTGGCGAATACTATCATTAAGTTGAATCTGCTATCAGTCAACTTGAACGTTGCAAATGAAGTTCGGTGTAATACTTCCTTTCGATGGGCGTTCCTGTAAAGGGCGGCGGTGAAACCCGTAGCTATGTATACTGCAAGGGACATTCGGCAATGGTCAATCTTGTTAAACCTCTCTGCGTCATGTTTGCAAGTGATTGCCTCTGTCTCAACGTAGTATGCATTCGCGCCAGGGCGACATTTAGCCAACTGTCGAAGGTTGCCTTATAAAATTTCCATTGCATACGTTATGAGAACCATGAGTTCTACCTGTCTCTATCAATGACACGAATTGATGAATGGAATGAAATGGGAGGACACTCACGCGCCACACGCAACATAACACACTTCTCTCTTCTGTAGTCTAACAAGCTCTTTACACATGGATCGCAGTCGATTGCTATCCCTGTATCAGAAGTGTAAGCTATCTTAATTTTATTTAACACTATTTCATCTACCATCATCGCCCATATAAAATGTTATAAGATTTACAAGTTAAACTAAGCGTGCTACTATTTCCAGATGAAAAAGTATACATGGTTAAATCATCCACTTAAGCCCATCCGTAGTCTAACAAGCTCTTTACACATGGATCGCAGTCGATTGCTATCCCAGAATCATGTAAGCTATCTGAATTTTATTTAACACTTTTTCATCTACCATCATCGCCCATATGAAATGTTATAAGATTTACAAGTTAAACTAAGCGTGCTAATATTTCCAAATGAAAAAGTATACATGGTTAAATCATCCACTGAAGCCCCATTCAAGTAAGTCAGTATGAAAGCAAAGATAATACGAAATAAAAATTTATTCTGGCATGTATTTCAAAAGGTCTTCATCGTCAATATCGTCCCAGAGTCTGGCTTCACATAGATCACAAAAACAGTTCACTTGCTTCAATCGTTCTTCTACCGCGAGCCTCACTTTGTCGATGTACTCCCACTCCGCCATAGTTCGTGGCTGGGAGTTAGGGGTGTACCATTCCCATAATTGATGGAGGAATTTGGTGCTGGTGATCTCCATCACATCATCAGTATCGTACTGCAGATACTTCCACCTCACGCCTGTTAAGTCGGGACACTCCTTCTCACATACACTCTCCTCTTCGTCATCCGCTGGTAATGACAACTTTCTAATGTTGTCGAGTCGGTATAATTTCTCCACCTTCCCCTTCGTTGGAGCGTTTGGTGCAACGAGCGCCTTTGGCGATGAACATGGAGAAGAGAACTCCAATGTAGTGTTCGGTGTTGTCGGAGGGCTTGTCATGTTGACTGTGAATAATAATTTTGAAATGTTTTCTAATTCTTAAGTATAAACAAGCAACCAATCAGAATGAACAGCCAATGAATGATGAATATGAAAGTATATATGCAAAGTGACATTCGTGTCATTTCACTCTGTCTTTGAGACGTGTAAGTAAACTGTTCTCTAGTGAAGTCTCTATCTTGTTGAAGAATCAACCTTAAACATAATTTCCTAGAAATGGTAAGTTGAAGATTTCCTCTCTCATCTCCCTCAAACGTGGCTAATAGCATCTTCCTCAATTTCAGGCATCTACTTCATCACCAAAGCCCTCCCTTCTCGAGGAAAGTTTAGAGCTGTTGAGTGAAGGTAGGTTGTAACAATACACTGAGACTTAAACAGAGATGATAGAATGATTTCTCTTTCAGGTGATGTTAGTTCCAGCTCAGGACTCTCGCGACAAGGCAACGAGTGGGAATGTGCTGACTGCGGACATATTTTTACAAGGAAGCACAGTCTCCTTCGACACATCAAACAACGTGTGTGTCAACGCAAAGCGGCATCAATCTCCGGAGGTGAAGTTGATTCTGACGATGACATCTCCTTTCCTTGCGATTTGTGCCCTCTTTCTTTCGATAGCCCCTTTCAGCGATCTTCACACAGACTTCAACACACGCATGCAAATGATCACTACACCAACGGTACCTCTACAATCTCCCTCATTAACGTTTCCCATAGTCATTTAGTACGCGACTACTGCATGGAGTCCAATACTCAAATAGTAGATTTTCCTGAGTGGCTCCTTCAAAATTCAAACATTATCGAAGCGCTCTTCAACAATTTAGACAATTTTAGAATGAAGGCGCTCATCTACCTCAAACTAAAATATATTAAAATAGATTTTCAAACGGGGCAAGTGACGGAGAGAATACAGTTTCATGTTCCTTCCTCTTCCGCAACCGAAGTTGTAGACTGCGAGTCTTGGCTAAATTTCCATATTCAATGTTTAAAATCAAATGTAGATAAGTTCAATCAGCGCGACAGCGCTCTCATTTTTGATGGCGTAGACTCAGCCATGTTCAAAATTTCCCTATTAGAAAGTCATGCAGCTTGAGGCACATTTAAACTACCAAAAACGTTGTATAATAAGAAAGCTGTCATCAATGTCGATTGTAAATCACAGTGTTTCAAATATGCCGTCCTATCCATTCTCCACTATAATGATATCAACGCGCATCGAGATCGCACCTATAGCTATAGACAGTGGGAGGATAAACTAGACTTTGAAGGTTGTGATAGTGACGACATGAAAATCAAAGATGTAGAAACGTTCGAGAAACATAATAAGATTATAATTGTCGTTCACGTGTGGGAGAAGGGGTTGAAGGGTGCCCGCTATAATTCACGTTCAACTTGTTATGAAGGTGTAGTCAACCTCTTATTAGTAAAACAAGATGATAGTGAGGAATGGCACTACTGTGGTATTCCCAAAATCTCTCGCTTGTATACACACTTGGGACACTCTAAAAGTGGTGAACATTTTGTATGCGACCGCTGCATCCGCTCCTTTTGGAGTAAACATAAATTTCTAAGTCATTATGAATGGTGCAAGCGGGCTAAATTACAAATGGAACGCATGCCCAAAGATAACATATTTTCACATAGGGATAATGGTGACGAATTAAGTCCCCTGCGTGTCATTTATGCAGACATCGAATGCTACATGGTATTATCCACAAGCCAACAGCCAAATCCTGCTATGAAGTATGGCATGACCACTTTAGGAATAGGCAAAACAAAATGCATACTTGGCAAGGTGAAGATTGCATTTCAAAATTTCTAGAATATCTTGATAAAGCTGCCAAATTTCAGCAATCATATGATTCCCAATTGCAGCGTAAGTCACTACATATGTCAGATGAAGACAAACAAAAATCTGAAAGCTGCACATCGTGCCCTAAATGTCATAAAACGTTTGATGACGATAAAATGAAGAAAGTGCGTGATCATGATCACATCACTGGTAAATTTAGGAACGCGCTCTGCTCCAAATGTAACTTTTCACTTAGGTTGAGACGTCGTGTACTACCCGTCATTTTTCACAACTTTAAGGGCTATGACAGTCATATGCTCATAAAAGGAGGGTTGAGCCAGATGAAATCGTGGCAGTTTAATGTAATAGCGCAAACGAGAGAAAAATTCATGGCAATGACAGCAAAAGTACCAGTAGATAAAACTAAAGAAAATAAGACAGTCTTCTTCGAAATAACATTTTTAGATTCATTTCAATTCATGTCAGCGTCACTAGCTTCTCTCGTTCGTAATCTCAAGTTTCTTCCCCATAGTCAAACTTTGAAGAAACACTATCCAAACTTAACGGATGACATGATCACTCGCAAAGGAGTCTTTCCCTATGCGTATTTTAGCTCAATGTCTAAACTAAATGAAACAACCCTTCCTTCCATTGACAAATTCCAAAACGATTTGACGGGTGAAGATTGTCCAGTAGAAGATTATGAACATGCTCAAGAGGCATGGTTAAAATTTGATTGTAAAACGTTTGGCGATTATATGATCGCTTACTTAGAATCAGATGTCATTTTGCTGGCTGATGTCTTTCAGGAGTTTCGACGAGTGGCATTAGAAGAAGACAAATTAGATCCTGTCCACTTTGTCAGTCTACCAGCCATGTCCTTTAAATCAGCCTTTAAAGTGACTGGTGAGACCATTCATATCTTACAAGACCCCGAGATGTATAACATATTTGAGCGCGGAATACGCGGTGGTCTCACATTTGTAAATAAACATCATATAAAATCTGAAACAGTAGGTGATGATCATATCCACCTAAAGTACTATGATCAAAATAATTTATATGGCAATCACTGTCTAAACCACTCCCTCACTCTGAGTTTAGCTGGTTATATGATAGTGAAATTCAGCATCTCTCCAACCCTTCTAACATACTAGCAATTCCAGATGAAGGTGATTGGGGATATTATTTTGAAGTGGATTTGATTTATCCAAATAGTATCAAAAATAAAACTGCTGATTTCCCACTCGCACCTGAATCTGGTGAAGTGACTGAAGATATGTTTTCACCATTCATGTCACAATTTCATGATAACTTAAGAGAGTGTGGACAGCCAAGGTATAAACCATGTCGCAAACTTTTACTCACCCAATATGATAAGAAAAATTATCTCGTGCACTTCTGCATACTAAAATTCTATTTAGAAATGGGCATGCTTCTAAAGTCAGTTCACCGCATCATCAAATTTAGACAGAAAGCCTTCCTCAAACCTTACATAGATAGTATGTCAAAAACGTGCACTAGCCCAAAATAATTTTGAAAAGGATTTTTATAAATATAAGAATAACAGTCTTTTCGGAAAGACCATGGAGGATGTTAGAAAACGTATGAACTACAAACTAGTCGTTGATGATCAAAAATATCACAAATTGACCTCATCACCTCTTTTCATTGATAGAGACATCATCGATTAGGATCTTGTAGGTGTTAAAATGATAAAATCAGAAGTTGAGTTGTGCAAACCCATCTATATTGGTCAAGCCGTTTTAGATTATTCGAAGCTTGAAATGTATCAACTCTTCTACAAAATATTAAAACCGTGCCCTCTTGTAAAAGAGGTTCGCTTGCTGGGTGGTGATACAGACAGTTTCTTTTTAGGAATTACCACTCAAAAAGATTTAAATTTTAATGAAGTAGCTAAGTCATTAGAAAAATATTTCGACACATCTAATTACAATCCCACTCATCCACTCTATTCCATACAGAATAAAGCCAAACTTGGTTGTTTTAAGGATGAAACAGCAGGAAAGGAAACAGATGAAATGATTCTCCTCCGTCCTAAAATGTATTCCATGAAATTAAAAGAATGTGCAGATAGTATTAAGCGTGCTAAAGGTATATCAAAATCCATTGTTCACAAAATGAAACATCGGTCCTATAAGAAGGCCTATAAAAATAAAACTATAACGTTTGTCAATATGACAATCTTAAAATCTCAAGTTCATACTGTGAAAACGCACACGTTCAAGAAACGAGCGCTTTCAGCATGGGAGGATAAGAGGTGTTCGATAGGACATAACACATCTCTTCCACATGGACATCCTGACACAAACATACCTCCACCCAAAAGAATAAAACTCACGCTACCACATTCAGGACACGTCTTAGCATAATCAACTTTAACTCAGTATTTTGATGTTGCTTTTTGTAGATATACATGGTTGTTTTATGTATCGCATGAGATCGTTTCTTCCTTGTGAATATGTGTCCACATCTTTACATTCCCCATGTGAAGACTTTCCCGCTGAAAGACATTTTTTTCTACCCCTGTATATTTCCTCACTCTACGAAGTAAAAAGACTTTTGTATATAACAATGTCTATTGAATTGCGCTCATGTACATATTTTCAATGAATGTTGTATAAAGTCTATCACTTCACACATGTATATATTTCAATAAACATATCACAATGACTTCACTTTGTTTTCCGAAACACTAAAGTTACGAGGGATTTAGTATCTTTGACATGGATGCACTCATGTAGACCATTTGTAATTTTGATAGAAATAGAGGGTATTGTTTGTTTGATAACAGGATGGTAGAAAATAGGTTGAAACATCTTCCCGACTATTCCATATAAAGCATCCTTATCATGAATGAAATAACGTAAAATGTGTTCTTTTTCCTCGCCAACCGAAATAGGTAGAATCAAATCACTTTGAATGTAAAGGTGCTCGTCTCAGGTAGTGTTCTTTTGAACGTCAAATCCAAACGAATATTATGAGGCACGTTCGCTTGACGATAGGGTGCACTGATATCACTGTCAGCAGTCAAATCAAATGCATAAATAGTATATCCACTCTTAAACTCTTTCATAGTCAGTCCGTTGGTGTCATCCGTATTGTAAAAGCCAAAGACATCCATAAAATCAACATAACTGCGCATAAATTGATAAGAAGTAAAATCTGGTTTATAGGGTGGACCAGGATGGCTAACACCATTTACACGTAAAGCAATTTCACTTAAATTGTTGTGTTTGAAGTTGAAAGGATTCCTCTTGACATTACCATTGAATGCATCATTTTCAAACATTGCTACCATGAGGAGCTTTGGCGCTTCTGATGGAAATAAACCATCTTTCACAAAACTCTTTTGATCTTTTGGAATAGTAAATGTGAGAAGCTTTGTATGTTGAATGGGATAAATGGCATTGTTGCGGTTAAGACCCTCAGCATGTCCTCTAATTACACTTGGATTAGCTACCATTCGACGAATGTATAGTGCAATATCTTCCACATGAATTTTAAATTTCACAACTGAAGCAAATGCATTCAACAAAAAAACAGGCTTATTCAATGTAAGTTTGAGTCTCATACTGGTATTACAGAGTAAAAATTTTGATTGTCTGAAGAAGTCTAAATTAAGTGGAACATATAGCTGACATACTCTACTATCTTTAATACAAGCAGATCGCTTTACAAGACCACTGTTTGTCTCACTATCAAATAGTGCTGCTTGATCTCTATACCATCCCATTGCTTCCATATGACTGTTTTGAGCTGCTGGATGAAACTGTGATACATGATTGAAACATGATTTATAGGGATAATCGCTTTGACCACCTTCCACCTGCTGCTCTCCAATCGTTAGAGAAACATCGCGAAGTAATGTAGTCAATGGTAAATTGTTCAGTCCAACTTTATGTGTATCGTCAATAGCAGTTCCATCTGCTTGCTGAATTCTAAACCTCAAATCAACCATCGCATAACTCAAATCTATGTAGTCATCACTACCACCAGGAATAACAAATTCAATGGGGCCAGCATTCTCAGCTGTTCGAGGATGATAATCTACAATACTTTAACTAAGAATATGTCTGAATGGCTTGTTGATCAAACAAAGAAAACCCGGAAGTTTTACACTCCATGATTAGAAGTTATGGCAGCGTCGTCGTTTAGCGCCTGATGAATGATTAGAGCCTCTGCGACGTTTGCGTGAATGCCTTTTGACTGAAGATCGCACCTTACCAGCTCCGCGATGTTTCCTTCTTCCTTTATTCATTCGTTTAGGCGATTTCTTTCCTTGAGTAACACCAGCAAAGGTCTGCTTCAATGTTTTTAAACCGCGTTCCTTCCCACGATTCAAGAAACTGCTCTTAAAACTTCTACCTCTGGAAAGATCACTAGCAACATCACCAGCAAAGCCAACGGCATTACTTAAAACATCTCGTTTTAAAGATCTTCCGACATTGGAGATGAGAGGTGCTACAACAGATTTCAGTGCACCAAGTATGCTACCTCCACGTTGGTGGCGAGCGCCGATGTAAATTTGCCCTCCACTACTTACATAGGAGGGTCGTGAATAAAATGAGGCAGTTGGATTCATAGCTCAAACCCTAAACATTGTTAGTTACAACTTTGCATGAATCACTGTCAATCACTTAGATGAAAGATGTCGGCACGACGCATCCAAGAGTTCATACTTGAAGGATAACCAGTCCATTTAACAAGACACCATTCTTCACCTTGCCGTTTTTTACATCGAATGATTTTCTCTACCAAATATGTTTCACTTTCAGTGACTACCTCAATCTCATCTCGGTAAAAGCTACCCTCAATTTCTTCATTATCGTAATCTTTCAACTTGTAGGTGGTCGGAGAGTCTTTTTGATTAATCCTTGATACTGTAAATACCTCCTCTGTCCAATTCGGAAGGTACCCTTTAGCAAAAACACTTTTCACTTTTGAGATACGAACTTTATCACCAATTTTCACATCACTTTTCACATGAGTGCGTTTACGTTGGAATGATTCGCGCACTTTATCTACATTGTCAGCATTTACATCTACTGGTCTGAGTCCAATAGAACGATGAATAGAGTGATTGTAGGCATGGAGTGTATCTTGTAGAACCTTTGTCCAATTTTGTGTCAAGTTGGCAGTAAAATGTCGCCACAAGCGATTTTTTAATGTGCGATTAAAACGTTCAACGAGTGCAGCTTTATAAGCACTCTTTACACTAAACAACTCAATGTGATGCCTCTCAAATAATCTTCTCACATGCTGATTTTCAAACTCTTTTCCTTGATCACTCTGAATTCTTTTTGGAATGCGACCTTCTTGAAAAATTGTTTGGAATGCTTTTGCTACTCCTTTCCCTTCTTTAGTTTTTAAAGGTTGAGCCCACGCATAATGCGAAAAAATATCAATGACGATTAAAATAAAATTATTGCCCGAGTTATGTTTTGAAATGGAGGCAACATCACACAAATCTGCTTGCCACTGTTCATCGATGTCATGAACAATATAATGGCGGGTGCGGTCCTTCTTTTTCGCTTGTTTGTGGAGTGTATAGGTAGCCTGACCCTTTAACCATCGTTTCACTTGTGATTGTGGAAGACCACTCGCTTTTGATAATTTCTTGATAGATGCAAATCCTGCCGGATGTTTTACATCATAATAGATTGACTTCAAACGTTCAGTCGATGACGACTGACTCTTTTTCCTCCTTCTCATCTTTTTGTTTTCTTGCCTTTCTACATTTACAACAACTGCAGCATTTAGCTTTAGCGGTTTTGCGATCGTGTTCACATTGCTTAGGGGTTTCATTATGAGAGCTGGCGCAGCAAGTGCAAGTGACAACGACATTCACCTCTGGCGGCTCATTACATGGCAAGCAACACATCTGCTTCATATTAATAGTCTGAGAACATGTATTTCTTGGGAGGAGCTGTTTTACGTTTTCCTTTTACTAGTTTTAGTGGTGGCGTAGATCTACGTCGAGTTCTTCCTCTTGTTTGCTTAGTGAGTGTGGGAGGGGATGTAGCAGGTGACGTCTTAAACCAATTTGTCGGCATTTTCATCGTCTGAAGCATTGGAGCAGTAGCCACTGTTGAATCAAGTTCTTTCAATGTCTCATTATTCAAAGCAAATTTTGGCACATTATGCTTTTTCAATAGTTTAAGAAAGTATGTCCAACCAGGTGGAACATAGCCCTGACGGCGCTTTCTACGTGTCGCATACTGAATCAAGTCTTCATAACACGAAGCATCAATCACTTTATTTTCATCTGTAATGATTTCTCCTCTATCATTTACATTGAGGTGGGGTTCAATACTGTTGAAAAGAGATATGGCATGTGCACGAGATGCTAAAGGTGTAGCAGTCGACACAGAGTCACGCATCTTATTCTTCAAATTTTTCAATTGTTCAACAGTTTCCGATTGTAATAATACAGCACGATGTGGATCTTTGATGTGAACATTTTGCTGATAATCTAATTCTTTCCTATACATTTGATTTGCAAGAGGTTGCTTTACTTGTTGTATAGCAGTCAATTGTACATATTCATCCTGAGGAATAACAATCATGCGAGAATAGGAACTCATAGTTTGTAGATAATCATGGGAGTTTTCAAAATATCATTTCGAAATCTAAATTCTTCCGGACACTCTTGCGTAAAGTCAATGAATAAATCACCGTGTGGTTTTTCAGTAGCTGCTTGAAAAATTTCAATTAAGGCTTTTGATCCTCTTGGTGCAACTTGTCGCGCTAAAATTTCAAATTGACTTTTATCTCGCGGATTCTTGAAAATAGCATAATAGTGTGTATTCAGGTTTCGTGTACGAGCTTCTTTTCCATCAGGAAACAAATTTTGTGTGATATAGATGATAAAGCACCTTTTATGATGTGCTGCGCGAGTGAACATATCTGTAACATCTTTTGAATTCTTACTTTCTTTTAATAAATCATCCAATACAACAACATCATTAGACTGAAGTTTATCCACTGCAATAATTCCTTCATGTCGAATAAAGTTGCGACTTTGCAATTCCTGAAACAGCGACGGTTGATAAATACCATAACACCAAATCACTCGATTGATAGGTTCCTTAAACAACTCCCTTCTTTTATCCAATAAATTCAGCGTGAAAACAGTTTTACCTGCATGAGATGGACCTGATACAGTCAGAACTTTATCACATTGAAGTCTGAAATCCATTATAATACTTTGAGATTCAACATTTGCATAATTAACGTCTAGAGCCAAAGATATTACCCAATACGTTGACCACGATAGGAGCTAGCATCGGTAGTAACGCTGGAAGGAAACCGCCCTTTTGTGTTAGAGTTTCCCTCTTTCTTTGAAGGGTGACTTTAGGATTGGAGATGAAACGCAATTTCGTAGCATATCGCTTAAGTAACTTTCGTTGTTTTGGTGCTAATTTCTTCGTCCTCAACTTTCTCACATGAGAAATAATTTCACGAATGAATTTATCGTTAGCATGTCGTATAGCATTGTATCGCTGATTTGCTTTCATTCGTCGGAGAGCTTGAATGGCTGAAGAAAACTTTGACTTTTGACTTTTACGTTTCGTCATTTTACGTTTCGCCATTTTCCGTGTTAGTCTTTGCTAAAACCTGTCTTTACCACATTTACATAGGTACAAACTATTGCGGCATAAGTGACACTCGAAATGAGCAATATCACAGTGGTTACATTTGCAAAGTTGAATGCAATTACGTATGAAACAGCGTTGACAAAAAGCATGCTTACATCTCTTGAAGATGCGCTTTTCATTTCCATCCTTTCGCTTACATACATCGCAACACATAGTTTCACCGTTACTGATGACTATAGCAAGTCTTTTTGCAGATATGAATTTGCTAGCCTTTTCTAAATAATAGATGCATGTACAGAAGGAATATACTTCGAGAGTGAGCAGGCATAGCTCGAAAACCAGTTGTACTACAATCAAGTACCACTGCATTTTCAATTTTTCTTTATAGAAAGTTGAATGTGAATATCTGAAATCGCTTCAATCACTAGACTGCTACCATGATGGTTAAATGCGTTAAGACGTTCAGCAATTTTTATCATGTCTTTTAAAAAATTCTTCGGGGTGATCTACCACTTCCAAAATGGAAAAAGCGAAATGGAAAGAGCGACTTTCCACCTCCTCCTTTCCAAAATGACTAAACTTAATTTTCGCAACTAATCGCGCCATGACAATGCTATCAGAGAATGTATTCATTAACTCTAGAAATAGAGTGCTAGCATCATCGACCACTGCTTCGATGTCGGTCTCATCTTTATGAAAATTTATCACATAATCTTGAACAGCTCCTTTTAAACTTTGCTTATGAAAATGTAATGTTCCGCAGTCGTTTGAGAAAGACATGATCGCCCTTTATCTAACCCATCCATTGCATGAAAACAACTCTTCTCATAGTAACATTTATTGAATAACTGTAACAAGCATGCATTATAAATCAATGGTTTGAAACAGATAAAATAGACACAGCTGGTAACTATCATACAGCGAGCAATGATAACCATACAGGACTTTGGCAGTGTTGAGGTAAGGAGGAAAGAAGCATTGGTTATGAACGTAGCTACTACAACGAACAGACAAAATAGGAACACACAAATCCTTAAAACGTTTCGTGACTTCATGGTAGTGTTGATTCACTCTACTATCCCAAGGCGGGAGCAAAATATCATCAATGATTAGATTGGGAAATACTTTCCTCTCCTTACCAGGATTATTACAAAAGATGCGTATAACATTGAAAGCAGCTAACCATCGTTTAAAGTCAATAAGAAGAGCACTGTCACAAGAAAAGCCGTAGTCTTGCAAATATTTCAGATTAAGTCCATGAATGTGTTTTCTCGCCCATTTATCAACATTGGGATCGCAGTTGGCATGTTGATGATAGACACTAACAATCTGATATGTCCAATTGTTCATAGCAATAGCACTGAGCTCCTGTACAGGTTCACCCTCACAATCCATAAAAATGATGATAGAAGCCTAAAACGGAAATTTACACATCTAAGGAAACGTTCTATAACATATTACAAAATGAAGAATTACATCGATGCTTTTCACGACAAAATACACAAATGATATGATGGCAACGAAGAAGTAAAATGTATCTAATAAGACCACGTCAACGACACTCAAAGCACATAAGCGAATTGTCATAGGGTAGAGTTAGGAAAGGACTAGTAATTCTCCTTCTTTGATTTGCGTTTTGATGCAGCATTCTTCTCCGACTTGCGCTTCGTACCACTGCTGTTAAGGATTTGATCAATTATGTCATCCACGTTGGGTGGTTTTGGAATATATAGGATGGATTCCATATGCATGGAGAGAGAGGCTATTTTATTATCCTTGTGCCGACCATAATATAGCCCATTCACTTTGAAAAGGATATCCCAAGTACCTTCTCCGAGCTCGTCGCATGTGATGGATGTTGAATGATCTCCCTCCTTCTTATAGTAAGTGCACCAATGTGATACCGGTAGGCAAATTTGATTGCCATCCCAAATCTTTCTATAGGGAGCATCCTTGTCATCTCTCGCCTTCCACTCTTGAGCAAGAGGAGTAGGAATGTCCATATTTAATGTCACGTACTCCTCAATAATATCAAGTTGGTGGCGAATGTACGGACTCACGGGGATCAGTATGTAGTCCCCATACTGATTGCGCATTATCTTGACATCCGTGGAAGGGAGCAACAAGCCGTTCCTTTCACTGAATTTGTCTCACTCTTAGCTTTCAAACGAGCTATTGCACGACTTTCTACGATCACTAGAACCAAAATTGGAAGATCGGTGCCGGGGGGGGGAGGTCAGTGAAATTTGATGAAACAAACTTTGGTCAGGGTCACAGGTCAATATGCGACACTTTGGAAAAATTTTCAAAATTTTGTCCATACAAAGTCACTCTGACACTTAGGATTTTTTCAGGTGAGGTCCGACACCGAAATTCCACCCTCCCAACCTGGCCGGCACACCACTCCAACCTGGAGAGGGCATCACAAACCACATCTCGCTACGTCGTCGGGCCAGGGGGGGGAGTCAGACTCGAAGCAACACGGTGGCGGACCACGGCCGATGCTCTCGTCTGACAGGAGGGGGGGCGTCAGACTCGAAGCAACACGGTGGCGGATCACGGCCGACGCTCTCGTCTGACAGGAGGGGGGACGTCAGCGACGGCGGCCATCTTGCGCGGTCCAGTGGTGTAGATTTACTTACTACTGCGGCGCTTTATGTAAGGCGCAGCTTATTAGAGAAAATGCGGTATGATAAGAAATTTACTGATAAATTGAGCACGACTTCTGGTGTCCTATAATTGGTCACTTACTTGGATTTTTTGAAACTCTTTTTCTTGAATGTCCTCTGCTCGCTGACGAAGTGTCTGTTTGACTTGGCAACTTCTGCAGCTTCGATGAGAACTGAGGCACCGAGGAATCTGAGAAAGACGATTCACGAGATTTTGAATGAGAAATGAGTGCACATGCCTGGCAAGGTAAACTACATGTTGAAATCGTCTTGTGATTTCCAAGGTAAGGGGGCGGTGGAGGTGGAGGTCCCTGATTTCGTCTCCGGACAATTGAATGACGTTGAGAGAGAATTGGCATCTGATCGACTCGATCACGAGCAGGACCAGAAAATGATGTGCCAGGGGTAGACATGCTCACTCCGCTATCAACGGTCCGACAGTCAGTTTCGTTTGAAACCAAAGAAATTCGAGAATTTTGATTGTAATTGAGCATCTGTAATCAACCAATCAATGTAATCTATTCATGTTGTGCTATATGTTAATTGAAATTTCTGTAAATTGCAAAGTAAGCCTACCAAACAATGGAAAATGTGGAAAAAGAAAATTAGTAAAGTCAAGAAACTTATATTGCGTTTCATGATATGCACAAAAATACAACCAGATAATTTCGGCTACTGAACGCAGCTGTCTGCAGGGTAATACAGTTGAAATGGTATGAACTGAGCATGCATTGACAAATTTCAAATTTGCAGATACATCGTACATATACCTTGAATTAGAGGATGCGGACTCCATGTTTATCTATTGGTAGCACAAATACAACTAAAAGTTGGAAAGTTCAGATGTACTGTAGAAGAATTCTTTCATTTCGTCCAGTAATTTTTCTAAATGGAGAATGTGATTCAAATGTGGTACGAACAAAAAATTTTCTCTAACCTCTACAATTGAAAACAGAAATCGATCACGAAATAGAGGATATTAAACTGACAACATTGAAGACATGTTATCAAATGAATAGTGCTTCGCTTGCTATATGCAGTACGTCATTGCTACTAGGAGACATTTAAATACTCTCATCATCAGTGAGCATTTGGTTAGATATCTATGCATGAGCTGAAAATCTTACTGTCGTTTCAGGCAACCGTTAATTCTGGAATCTATCATGATAAAAGAAAACAACAACAGTAGTAAGGAAGTGACAAACACCAGATAGCGCAAGATGGCCGGCATCGCTGAGTCCCCCCCCCCCCTCTGGAACGACAGAGGTTGTGATCTGTCGTGGTGTGCCGGCCAGGTTGGTTGACAACATGTTCGCTGACTCCCCCCCCCCCCTCTGGAACGATAGAGTGTCGTGGTGGACTTGGGCGACCGCCAGGATTAGTGTTGAGGCTATAGTGTGTGATGTTTTTGGTGCAATCTGCTGAATGTTGGGTTGTAAAATGGGTTGTTTCGAGTGGAAGGAGTGGTCGGATGAGAAAACGGAGGTCGGATTCGTGTTCAGCGTGAAATTCTGCATCGGTAGGGTGAGTTTCAAGTCAATCGGCGAGAAAAAATTTTTCTTCAAAATTTTAACAGAGTTAGAATTTGGGACGTTTTGGTGTGTAGCGCCCAAACGAAGCATCGGATGGGAAAACGGAGGCCAGATTCGGAATCTACGTGAAATTTTGGGTTAGGAAGGATGTTTCCAGCGAAATCGGAGAGAAAAAATTTTCGGCTGACGTCCCCCCCCCCCCCCTCTGGACAGCTTGCTTCGATTTTGGCTTCCAGTGGACGGATTTTGTCGTGCGATAGCTCGTTTGAAAGCTAAGAGTGAGACAAATTCATTGAAACAATCGGCTTGTTCCTATCTGTCTTCGTTTAGATGTGAGACGCCATTTAAGATTTTGGGACATTGGCGAAAAACGACAGAGTTAGAATTTGGGACGTTTTGGGCTCTAGCTTCAAAACGAAGCATCGGATTTGAAAACGGATTTCAGATTTGGAATCAGCGTGAAATTCTTTATCTGTATGGTGAGTTTCAAGTCAATCGGAGAGAAAAAATTTTCAACATTTATCGAAAAAACGACAGAGTTAGAATTTGGGACGTTTTGGTGTGTAGCACCCAAACGAAGCATCGGATGGGAAAACGGAGGCCAGATTCGGAATCTACGTGAAATTTTGGGTTAGGAAGGATGTTTCCAGCGAAATCGGAGAGAAAAAATTTTCGCTGACGTCCCCCCCCCCCCTCGGGAGAGCTCGCTTCGATTTTGGCTTCCAGTGGACGGATTTTGTCGTGCGATAGCTCGTTTGAAAGCTAAGAGTGAGACAAATTCAGTGAAACAATCGGCTTGTTCCTATCTGTCTTCGTTCAAAAGTTAGAGCGGTTACAAGATTTTAGGTCGGAGCTCGCTTACCTGAAAAAATCCTAAGTGTCAGAGTGACTTTGTATGGGTAAAAATTTGAAAATTTTCCAAAGTGTGGAATTTCGACCTGGGACCGTCACCAAAACATTTTTCATCAAATTCTGAAATTTCGCTGAGTCCCCCCCCCCCTCTGGACAGCTTGCTTCGATTTTGGCTTCCAGTGGACGGATTTTGTCGTGCGATAGCTCGTTTGAAAGCTAAGAGTGTGACAAATTCAGTAAAACAATCGGCTTGTTCCTATCTGTCTTCGTTTAGATGTGAGACGCCATTTAAGATTTTGGGACATTGGTGAAAAACGACAGAGTTAGAATTTGGGACGTTTTGGGCTCTAGCTTCAAAACGAAGCATCGGATTGGAAAACGGAGGCCAGATTTGGAATCAGCGTGAAATTCTTTATATGTATGGTGAGTTTCAAGTCAATCGGAGAGTTTCAAGTCAATCGGCGAGAAAAAATTTTCAACATTTTTCGGAAAAACGACAGAGTTAGAATTTTTGCGATGGCTGCCTACTGTGGAGCCAAAACGAAGCATCGGATGGGAAAACGGAGGCCAGATTCGGATTCAGCGTCAAATTCTACATGGAAATGGTGTATTTCCAGCTCAATCGGAGCACTAGAACCGGAGATAGACGGGTTTTTTAGTGTTTGGATGATGGGTGTTACGTCATCAGCTGATCGCCACATACTATATAAGCTGGGAACCGAGAGAGACTTGTCATTAATACGAGAGATAGTCAACGGTAAGTCGTCTCTCTGAGCTCCGATGATAGCTTCGGACATTCCAAATCCCGAGTTTCTGTAAGAAACCGACTTAGAAAATTTCATTGCTGATATCAGCTAAGGCGTCAGACTTAGAGGTTAGCCAGGAGATGGCCTTCGTCTCCAGGCCATAAAAGACTCCAAAACTTTAAAGGCTTGTAACTTTGCTTCTACAAGTCCGTTTGACTTGATTCAAAAAAGGTTCGGTCGCTATTGACCTGCCCTAAGTGATAGACTACTTATAAAATTTCATAAGTAGTGCTAAAAAATTGAAAAATTTAAATTCGTTATTTTTTGACAATTTTCGGGGTTTTCAAACCTTCTGAATTCAACTAAGACATTTATAAAGTTGTGAGAGGCAAGCTTCGGCTTGGAATTTGCAACCTTTGTAAACAATCCACTGATTTTCATGTCAAAATCGGGGTCCGGATACCAACACAGTGGTATGACGCACGCTCTGTCCGCGGGAGGTTGGATTTGTGGGCCGAGGCCTTGGAGTTGGGATAAGATCCCCTCTGAGTAATGCCTGTAACGGATTCAAAGGTTCGACACTTTCCACCAATCTCACAATTTAGCTGTATGATTATAAGAATGACTGCCAATGTCGCCTGTTAGTAATTCTATTTCATCCTTCCTTTACAGATACATAAGTTACAAAATGGGAGGCAACTCAAAATTCTTATTTAAAAAGTGTTCTTGCGGAGAAATAAAGAGGGGTGGCGAATTCAAACGTCACATAAACAAATATAAGAATACTCCTCACTTCCACGAGGAAAGAGCCGTTATTTCCGGCTGTACACATTGCCTGAAATTTTTGAAAGGCAAAGAGCATGAGGAATTTTACATCGCCCACGCCGACTGTCCGCTCAAAAAGGCAAACAATTACATAACATCAGACATCGGCAAAGTGATCGCACCCTTCTTCAACGAAGAAACAGTCGATCTTGACGCAGCACTACAAGAGGCTATTGCAACAATTTTGGAGCCTGCTGCTTCGGCCACTACCTCATCAACAGCAGAAGAGAAGGCCCCACTAAGCGATTTGGACAGCTCAGATGACTCCGATTCTGAGGAGGTCGTCATTACTAAAGACACGGAAGAGATAGGAAAACCAACAAATCAGTCTTCCCCGAAAAAGAAAGTAATCGCACCTTCCCCAGTAAAGAAGGGGATTAAGCAGCAGATGAACAGCTGGAATAAGGATACCCAGATCGCAAAAGTGAGCCAGGAATACGCACTCACGAAATTGAAAGATGAGCTCACTCGTTACAAAAACGAATGTTCGGCCCTTAGGGATGACAATTTCCACCTGAAGGGTCAGGTAGCCGAGATTCGGGCCCTCAAGACCCAAGTGATCAATTTAGAATCTTTCCGCGAAAGGGCGCTTGCCAGCGAAAAACGCGTTACTGAGCAGACAACGTACATAAAATCATTAAAAGCTCAGGAAGAGGTCTCAAATTTAAAAATTGAGCAATTAAGGACTAGCCTGACTCAGAGTCAGAAGAAAGAAGAGAGACGAACAACGCTCCACATTCCCATCATCAAGAGCAGAATCGTCGACAGCGTCATCCTTGAGAGTGAGGACTTGGATGCCACATTCGAGTGCTACGAGGGAGCAATGGCGGAGATGCGCTGTCTCCATGTCTCCATCAAGCATGATGGCGAAATAAAGGAGCTGCGCCACCGGAAGCGGAAACTGCCGGCCAAATACTTACCTCAACCATCGCCATCGAAGGGGTCGCGAACCGGCTAAATTTCTCTTATGGTAAGTTAATATCATCTCTATCACTTGAATATATTTTCATCTATTTTTCCTTCTATTTTCAGATACGACGAGAACGAACCATCGGCTCTCTTAAGGGCCACCATGGGGCAAGACATGATAGAACCTCCTCGCGGTTTGCCCTGGGCAGTCTTCGGACTGGCGAATACTATCATTAAGTTGAATCTGCTATCAGTCAACTTGAACGTTGCAAATGAAGTTCGGTGTAATACTTCCTTTCGACGGCGTTCCTGTAAAGGGCGGCGGTGAAACCCGTAGCTATGTATACCGCAAGGGACATTTGGCAATGGTCAATCTTGTTAAACCTCTCTGCGTCATGTTTGCAAGTGATTGCCTCTGTCTCAACGTAGTATGCATTCGCGCCAGGGCGACATTTAGCCAACTGTCGAAGGTTACCTTATAAACTATCCATTGCATACGTTATGAGAACCATGAGTTCTACCTGTCTCTATCAATGAGACGAATTGATGAATGGAATGAAATGGGAGGACACTCACGCGCCACACGCAACATAACACACTTCTCTCTTCCATAGTCTAACAAGCTCTTTACACATGGATCGCAGTCGATTGCTATCCCAGAATCATGTAAGCTATCTTAATTTTATTTGACACTATTTCATCTATCATCATCGTCCATATGAAATGTTATGAGATTTGCAAGTTAGACTAAGCGTGCTACTATTTCCAAATGAAAATGTATACATGGTTAAATCATCCACTTAACCCCATCCGTAGTCTAACAAGCTCTTTACACATGGATCGCAGTCGATTGCTATCCCTGTATCAGAAGTGTAAGCTATCTTAATTTTATTTGACACTATTTCATCTACCATTATCACCCATATGAAATGTTATAAGATTTGCAAGTTAGACTAAGCGTGCTACTATTTCCAAATGAAAAAGTATACATGGTTAAATTATTCACTAAAGCCCCATTCAAGTAAGTCAGTATGAAAGCAAAGATAATACGAAATAAACATTTATTATGGCATGTATTTTAAAAGGTCTTCATCGTCAATATCGTCCCAGAGTCTGACTTCACATAGATCACAAAAACAGTTGAGCTGCTTTAAACGTTCTTCTGCAGCGTCCCTCACGTTGTCAATGTACGCCCACTCCGCCACGGTCCGCGGTTGGGAGTTAGGGGTGTACCACTCCCATATTTGATGCAACTGCGACTTGCTGGTCATCTCCATCACATCGTCAGTATCGTACTGGAGATACTTCCACCTCACGCCTGTTAAGTCGGGACACTCCTTCTCACATACACTCTCCTCTTCCTCGTCCGCTGGTAATGATAACTTTCGTATATTGTCCAGTCGGTACACCTTCTCCACCTTCGCCTTTCTTGGTGCATTTGGTGTAACGGGCGCCTTTGGTGTTGAGCATGGAGAGGAGAACTCCAATGCGGTATTTGGTGTTGTTGGAGGGCTTGTCATG
>CAJQUW010003486.1:0-123201 GCA_907163375.1 Prostheceraeus crozeri
ACACACACACACTATTGAAACTTTATTTTCAATCTGTAAAACTGTTGAAACTATATCTTTCATTTACAAATAGTAGCACGCTTAGTCTAACTTGTAAATCTTATGACACTTCATATGGGTGATGATGGTAGATGAAATAGTGTTAAATAAAATTTAGATAGCTTACACTTCTGATACAGGGATAGCAATCCACTGCAATCCATGTGTAAAGAGCTTGTTAGACTACGGATGGGCTTAAGTGGATGGTTTAACCATGTATACTTTATTCATTTGGAAATAGTAGCACGCTTAGTCTAACTTGCAATTCTTATAACATTTCATATGGATGATAATGGTAGTTGAAATAGTGTTAGATAAAATTAAGATAGCTTACACTTCTGATACAGGGATAGCAATCGACTGCGATCCATGTGTAAAGAGCTTGTTAGACTACGGAAGAGAGAAGTGTGTTATGTTGCGTGTGGCGCGTGAGTGTCCTCCCATTTCATTCCATTCATCAATTCGTCTCATTGATAGAGACAGGTAGAACTCATGGTTCTCATAACGTATGCAATGGAAAGTTTTAGGCAACCTTCGACAGTTGGCTAAATGTCGCCCTGGCGCGAATGCATACTACGTTGAGACAGAGGCAATCACTTGCAAACATGACGCAGAGAGGTTTAACAAGATTGACCATTGCCGAATGTCCCTTGCGGTATACATAGCTACGGGTTTCACCGCCGCCCTTTACAGGAACGCCCGTCGAAAGGAAGTAATACACCGAACTTCATTTGCAACGTTCAAGTTGACTGATAGCAGATTCAACTTAATGATAGTATTCGCCAGTCCGAAGACTGCCCAGGGCAAACCGCGAGGAGGTTCTATCATGTCTTGCCCCATGGTGGCCCTTAAGAGAGCCGATGGTTCGTTCTCGGGAGTAACGTCATCTTACACCCTACCAATTCTGCTGAGAAAGTCTTTGACTCTCTCCTTGGTAGCAGTGCCGACTTCCACACTAACTGGTACATGGCTAAAAAGTGGAATGTAGCGCCATTCCGTTGGATTGACAGCAGTTGCTGTCATCGGATTGCCAATCCGAGCAAGATTATTAAAAACTCTGTCTTGCTCCTCTAGCCTGGCAAACTCCTCAAATAAATTTCGCGGCCTTAACTGCGGTCCGCGAGGAGAGCTGACTTGACTGTTCGGCGTCTGCATGATTGAAATGAAATGAAATGAGAGGCAGTGGTTTATATACCCCTCTAATGCGGCGCAACGTTCAAGTTGACTGATAGCAGATTCAACTTAATGATAGTATTCGCCAGTCCGAAGACTGCCCAGGGCAAAGCGCGTGGAGGCTCTATCATGTCTTGCCCCATAGTGGCCGATTATACGGTAGTGTGTTAGTAGATTTCAATCACTGAAAAAGGAAGATGAGAATCATTTCATTTGTCTCATCAACGTTTATCATGGGAGCAATCATTGAAGGGGCATCTAATGAATTACATTTCACTCTACTCCATATCATAAAGACTAACCTTTGTCGAATGGCTGAAGTACTCTGACCTGGCGAGAGAAAACGTCACGTTGAGTATGAAGTCGAATGCCCAACATGAGCAACGGCTCAGAGGTTTCGGTCTAACAAACGACGAACAACCCGTACAACACAATCCCTCTACGGCAGTACCCGCCGTCCCGAAGGAACGCTCGAGCAAAGGAGGTATTACAGCGATGATGTGCTTTATGAGCAGAAGTGAATCTCTTGATAGCAAGAGACTATTCAACTAGATAGCAAGTCAAAACAACCTGATAGCAGGACAAATGTATAGTCAGTAATTTACACTTAGTGAGGAATGATAGATTTGAGTGTAGTGAGTGGCACTCGATCCCGTCGACAGCCCGAAGGCCTTGTACTGATCACTAGGGAAGTGAGAGATCTTCCCCGATACCCGCTATTTACAGCTTAAGACATCATTGTCACTGCCCCGAAGTGGTAACAGCAACGCCGAGTCAAAGGTAGTGAACAGTAGCTGGGATCTAACCCCTCAAAGCTGCCTTAGTCTTAGTTAAATTTGAAATCTGATAGCAGATTTGAACTCAGCATACTTGAAAACCTTGAGGAAACATCCCAAGTTATTGCTTTGATCAGCTTGATAGCAAGCCGTAGAGAGCTTGATTCACCAGCGTTTTGCAATGGAGATGTTTAGAGGCCACCCATGACAAGATAGCTAAGACTCAACCGATTGGCGTTCAAAGTGCTACGTTGAGAGTTGTGTCAAATGCCCAACATGAAACATGAGTTGTCCCAGCGGTTACGGTCTCAAATATGACACATTCCCTTGCCACACTTATCACTACGGCATCGTCCGCCGTCCCGAAGGAACACCCTGTCAGTGGAATATTACAGCAAAACTCTCCGTGTCTTGCTCGCTTTCAGTGAAAAGCCGCTTATAGCATGAGAAGACTGGCTCAGACATCATTAAAAATGCTTTCATTGACTTCAGCAGGGTCGAAAACCCCAGAAAACCTCCAAAACTAGTGAATTTAAATTTTTCAACTTTTTAGCACTACTTATGAAATTTTATAAGTAGTCTGTCACTTAGGCCAGGTCAATAGCGACCGAACCTTTTTTGAATCAAGTCAAACGGACTTGTAGAAGCAAAGTTACAAGCCTTTAAAGTTTTGGAGTCTTTTATGGCCTGGAGACGAAGGCCATCTCCTGGCGAACCTCTAAGTCTGACGGCTTAGCTGATATCAGCAATGAAATTTTCTAAGTCGGTTTCTTACAAAAACTTGGAATTTGGAATGTCCGAAGCTATCATCGGAGCTCAGAGAGACGACCTACCTCTGACAATCGTTCTCCTCTAAATGACAAGTCTCCGTCGGTTCCCAGCTTATATAGTGTGTGGCGATCAGCTGATGACGTAATACCCATCATCCAAACACTAAAAATCCCGTCTATCTTCGGTTCTAGTGCTCCGATTGAGCTGGAAATACACCATTTCCATGTAGAATTTGACGCTGAATCCGAATCTGGCCTCCGTTTTCCCATCCGATGCTTCGTTTTGGCTCTACAGTAGGCAGCCATCGCAAAAATTCTAACTCTGTCGTTTTTTCGAAAAATGTTGAAAATTTTTTCTCTCCGATTGACTTGAAACTCACCATACAGATAGAGAATTTCACACTGATTCCAAATCTGAAATCCGTTTTCCAATCCGATGCTTCGTTTTGAAGCTAGAGCCCAAAACGTCCCAAATTCTAACTCTGTCGTTTTTCGCCAATGTCCCAAAACCTTAAATGGCGTCTCACATCTAAACGAAGACAGATAGGAACAAGCCGATTCTTTCAGTGAATTTGTCTCACTCTTAGCTTTCAAACGAGCTATCGCACGACAAAATCCGTCCACTGGAAGCCAAAATCGAAGCGAGCTGTCTAGAGGGGGGGGACGTCAGCGAAAATTTTTTCTCTCCGATTGCGTTCAAATTCACCATACCGATGCAGAATTTCACGCTGAATCCGAATCTGGCCTCCGTTTTCTCATCCGATGTTTCGTTTGGGCGCTACACACCAAAACGTCCCAAATTCTAACTCTGTTAAAATTTTGAAGAAAAATTTTTTCTCGCCGATTGCCTTGAAACTCACCATACCGATGCAGAATTTTACGCTGAATCCGAATCTGGCAGCCATTTCACCTTCCACGACAACCTAGACGGTCGCCCACGTCAACCTAGACGGTCGCCCACGTCAACCTAGACGGTCGCCCACGTTAACCTGGACGGTCGCCCACGTTAACCTGGACGGTCGCCCACGTCAACCAGGCGGTCGGACCAACTCACCCGAGTCTCACACTCTGTCGTTGCAGAGGGGGGGGGAGTCAGCGAACAGTTTGTGAACGTGGACCCACCTGGCCGGCACACCACGACAGACTACAACCTCTGTCGTTCCAGAGGGGGGGGAGTCAGATCCGAAGCACCACTGCGGTCGACCACGACACTCTGTCGTTCCAGAGGGGGGGAGGGCGCGCTGTGTTTATTATGGACCTTTTATTACTACTGTCAAGACACATTCTGATGAATTATTCGTGTCATGTTGAGTAATTGTGAGTCCCGAATCGCTCAAAAAATAAGGCGTGGCAGCAGACATGGAAGAAAATTGTACCTGCGCTGAGTCGGTGTAATAGTCGTGAGACCAAAATCGCACCAGCTCAGCCGATGTTATAGCCACTGCCAATTTGCACACTAAAAATTTTTAATAGAGAAAATGACAACATGTAAATTTGGTATTTCACGACTCTTGAAGTAACACAGCCAAAAGCTTAAATGCTATCATACGATGATGAAAATCATCCCAGCAGCCATTTATAATAGAATATAATGCTTACTAATTTAAATTATCAATTGAAGTAGTCCTAATGAGGACTGATGGCGTCCTCCAATCCTCAAGTGTGCAGATGCAATGCTACTGTAGCCATTGGATCAATCAGTTCTTAAAAGAACTCAATGGAGCTTTCTCGTGGCAACGAATTAAAATTGATCAGCTTTGGCCCAATATCTGGTAAAAATGGAAATCTTAAGACTTATAACATTCTTACTGTTAATATACTAATACCATAGATTCCAAAGACTGTCGTATGCATGTTGAAAACAGACGTCTAGTACCGACTACAGATGCTGGTAGTGGAAATAGAATAGGACAATGGTCATCATAGGTCAAGGAAATTAAAAATTGATGTTATACAACAACAGGAGACAGATGGATAAAAATCAGAAAAGTGGAGGTAAAACATAGAACTACAATGATACTACCACACCGATTGCAGGTGAACTAATGCTACATTATAACTGAGACTACACACGGTGGTTAATAATGGTAGCAATGGACAAGTGGAAAGTTGATAATGGAGGCAAACAATAGAACTACAATGACACTCTAATACACCGAAAGCAATGAACTATATACACTATACCTGACTACACATGGAAAATATTATTTCTTCACTTGAATTTGTAATCGCCAGTTTCTTAATCCGTCCGTAATACTTCATGTAATCCCACATTTCTTCATTTGTTCTTCATTTGAAATAGCTACCGATTAAGGGATATAAAACATAATACTGCACTCCGTCAGTCATCAGCAGGTACTCATCTAGTTGTGTTTTGACCCCCAACCTGAACACTCAAACCCAGACGAGCGGGGTCCCACACATAGTGGCTGACAAAATACTGAATAGGTAATGATATATCTTGAAAGATATGTCACAAAGATAAGCCAGACATCATTCAAATGTTGCGTTTCCTACATGTAAACTCATCCTGTCATTAAATTCATCCCATCAATAAATACAGTACGGTTTTTTATACAGTATGTCAAATAGACTAGTCCGTTTCCAAATACTTTTGATATAATAGATAAGCCAGACATCATTCAAATGTTGCGTTTCCTACATGTAAACTCATCCTGTCATTAAATTCATCCCATCAATAAATACAGTACGCTTTTTTATACAGTACGTCAAATAGACTAGTCCGTTTCCAAATACTTTTGCATCATCTTAGATACTGAAATGTTGCATATATTTATGTTAGGACAACAGGTTGTTATTTTCTACGTCATTGTAAATTTGCAACGATGGTCACTTGGTTATGCATTTCCTTGTAAATGTAATTTACACTTATGTGATGCATCAGTGGCTTTGGAATAAGAAGAATGCAGCAGAACATGGGCAGCAATTGACATGATACTAATTTTTGGACTTTAGCTAGCAAATTATTAAAAGTTGCTTGTTGTCATCACCAAGGTGAGAATAATGAAAATGAGTTCAGACAATATTAATTCATATCAAACAAACAAACTTCAGCCAATGAAATCAACCAAAAATCGTGGCGCCAACTTTGAGACGTGAGGACTTTTTTCCTCCACGGAAATATCTTTGACCCCGTGACTCAAAACTTTTAAAATTGCATTATCTTTCATCATGCATGCAAAGATTTGCAGATATTTCCGGCATGTTAAACGTAAGCGTAAAATTGTGACTTAACAGACCGGAATAATTCACCAAGAGTTCCATTTCTCAGTATTTAGTTCAACCGACAGACTTATCCACAGAAATCCGACTTTACGCTTTGCGCAAGTTAGTGGGACTACAATTTGACAATAGCTGTTTGTTGATGGCAATTTCAACTGCTCCGTCAGACACCGATCCATGTAAATGTTGCTAGATCTTATGAAGAATTGAAACGTGTTGTCACGCCTACAATAAATTCTGTGAATATCATTTTTGTGATCAGGAGAGACTATTTGTTTATCTGCGACAATAACATCGGTTGTCATGACGTTTTCATTATCTTTAGCAGCAAATAGGTCAAGCTACCGGTAATGAGAAATGTCGTATTTCTGCCTGATTATGGAAAATTCCGCCCTAAAGGTGCAATCATAATCATAAAAATGACAAGCCTCATTTTGAGTTCCTAAATGCATGGTGGATCATTGCGTTATTGAGTGTATGAAGCTCGGAAGTACATGGATCTACATAAACAAATGGGATTTTGCGTGTTTGAGGCTCTGTAACTTGCAAGACGACTGGAAGTACAACTTGAGAATGTCGTCTTGCTCGGGTGACAATTAAAAATAATAAAAAGCTCGTGCGCGAATTCAGGACGAAAATGTCAGTAGCTCTCGGACTACATCATCACGACAATCGAATTTTGTCAACCCTTCCTTGTCAATTTATGAGTAGATGTTGACCATAGAGATCTCTACTGTATGTTGACACATATTATTTAGGAGCGATGGAAATGCTTCATGCAATTCAGTAAGGCAGGCAACAACTTTTACTTTTCGTTTTTTCCAGTGATAATGGTAGATTGTTGTCTATGTGTTCAGCTTTCATCAAAGAGCATTTAGATTTACACTGATTTGATACACTAGTAGAATAGATTTTTTTCTTTTTGAACTTCATTACTAGTCGGGTATATCGTGTCGAAGGTCAACGGCGGATGATTGGAACTCCTAACAACGGCGTCAACGGTGCACGTGTAAGTATAGGACTTCTAGCAACGGCGTTGACAGCAGTACGACCATATAATACAAACAACGACAAATGGCAAAGAGGGCAAATGTTATCTCACATTTTTTGTATTATAAGAGGCTATGGGAGATTGCCCTGACAGAAAACCTCAAGTTCACGGTGTACTTACGTGTCAAGGGACTAAATGACTGTTGGGCAAACAGTTTTAAACGTACACGGTATGTCTGAAGACAGGGGCGGCACCAGGCCGAAGGACCCTGCTTATATGTAAGTAGGCATCCATTGCCTCTTCCCGAGCAAGGATGCTCTGTTTCGGGCGACTTATTTTCTCCTCCCACGTTAGAATTTCAACTTATGGAATACATACATGTATGCCAACTACAACTCGCAGGGGCAACGGCGGACGTAGGCTACTCTCTGCTTGACCCCTCTTATCATCAACCCGATGGAAAGGAAGAGAACCAGAAGAGGAGAAAAGAGAGAAAGAGACATGCAGGAACGAGGAGGCGTCAACTGAAATGTGAGAGAATCGCAAAACGAGGATTATAGCCGCAGCAATGAGTCTGATAAGCAAGCTAACAAAGACTGTACTATCAATCCTAATGTCTACCCAAAAGATGCACTGATGCCAGTACATATTACTTCAATAGGCCTATCACATAAACCTGGAATATTAGTAAGCAATTGCAGATCGTGAGCGTGAACGATGGAAAGCCATGCGACAATTTAACAGGCTGACCAATCATGATCCGAAGACCATCAATTTTTAATTTCCTTGACCTATGATGACCATTGTCCTATTCTATTTCCACTACCAGCATCTGTAGTCGGTACTAGACGTCTGTTTTCAACATGCATACGACAGTCTTTGGAATCTATGGTATTAGTATATTAACAGTAAGAATGTTATAAGTCTTAAGATTTCCATTTTTACCAGATATTGGGCCAAAGCTGATCAATTTTAATTCGTTGCCACGAGAAAGCTCCATTGAGTTCTTTTAAGAACTGATTGATCCAATGGCTACAGTAGCATTGCATCTGCACACTTGAGGATTGGAGGACGCCATCAGTCCTCATTAGGACTACTTCAATTGATAATTTAAATTAGTAAGCATTATATTCTATTATAAATGGCTGCTGGGATGATTTTCATCATCGTATGATAGCATTTAAGCTTTTGGCTGTGTTACTTCAAGAGTCGTGAAATACCAAATTTACATGTTGTCATTTTCTCTATTGAAAATTTTTAGTGTGCAAATTGGCAGTGGCTATAACATCGGCTGAGCTGGTGCGATTTTGGTCTCACGACTATTACACCGACTCAGCGCAGGTACAATTTTCTTCCATGTCTGCTGCCACGCCTTATTTTTTGAGCGATTGGGGACTCACAATTACTCAACATGACACGAATAATTCATCAGAATGTGTCTAGACTCGCTGCTTTTCTTGCTTCACCTTACTGACTTTGTCTTGATTCATCTTCTAGGCCTTTTTTTAGAAATTCAGTAACTCTTTGAGCGAAGTAAACACTTATTTCCTGGCTATAAGACAATTTCGTTGAATAATATCACACATTTTTGAACTAATGACTGAATAGAGCTGGATGATTAAGAAATCATCAGCTCGAGTAGAGCAGAAAATGTTGGAGTTAGACACTACAGCAATCCCAAAAATAAGTGTACTATGTTGCTTCAGCAGGCGCATTATCGTGCATAAACGCTTCGCATTCTACTATAGAGCAATTGGCATTTTACGGCTCAATAGCGACTAAATAAGTTAGTCGTTAACTACCGTTAAATAGGCCTATTCGTCCACAAAAATGTAGGCATTGAAAAAACGCGTGTGTTTCGCAGACATCATCATGCTTAGCCATTTCTGCTTTGACATGAGTGTTGCAAATTGCTATTCGTCGCAGACACTGACACTTTTGCACTTCAGAGAAATTTAGAAGAAGATAAACATAGAAAAGAACATTTTGCTCATGCGAATATTTGGCAAGTATAAGCGAAGAGCCTTTCTAGCACCAACCTTCCTATGATTTATTGAAAATGTGCAGAACACTCTACAATAATGATTTTCTTGCCTCAAGCACTAGAACATAATAGCGCAGACAATTAAGTGACAAACATGGATATGGACATCATGTCCACTCGTCTAAATGCACGGTGGCTAAATTCATAATTGATATCAAATGAATGGGAGGGCACTTTTTACAGTAGTTAGCTCTCGTTGTAGGACGCTTTATTAACCCTTTCCCATCCGAATGATTGCTCGGGTGACCCTCTCACAGCCGAGAAAATGCGAAAAAACTCATTTCAATTTACACACGTACTTATAATTTCAACTCAGCGCTGCAAAGTCATGCATTTAAAGAATGTATTACTTTAGTTTCTAAGAAGGGTCTACTCAATTGTTTCATGCACTCTCGTGCCACTGTCTGAAGCAGGGTGTAACACAAAGCCCAGGTTTGCCTGGACAAGACGGACAGCGGTAGTAGGTGTCCTTTCTCCTGCCATGTTGACTACACATTCTACATTTGATCCGCCTTCGATTTTCCGAATCATTATCTTCAGGATAATGCCCAACAGGTAGCTCAACCGAACGACGCAAACGTTGAACTGATGACGTCGAGTCCACCTGTGTCAGAAGAACGATCGTTTTCTTGGTAAAATCGAGAAATGACGGTCGTTGAATATTTTGTTCCACCTTGTAGATCAAATATGCGTTCAACACGAGTCTCTGTAATAGATGAAGCCCAATCTTTTTGAACCAAACCTGTGATTTTCGTACGATCCCAATTCCAGATAAGTATTGATCACTGGCGTCGACACCGCCCATTGTTTTATTGTATGTTTCTATCGCAATTGGCTTTCGGTATTCCATCTGTGTTCCGCCTCGTAGATGCCTCGTCTTTTCAATCTCACCAGCGGCATCCACAGTAGACAGGAGATAGATCTCTTTTTTATCTAAGTATTTTACTGCCAAGATTGCATCATCTTTACGATAGTACGCTGCTTCATGAACTCCGAGTTTGAGATTCTTCAAAACCGAGGGAATTCCGCGATTTGGTCGAATTGTGCCTCTGATGAATGTATTTCTTGAATGGAGGAATTGTGCTAGGCGAAGACTGCAATACCAGTTGTCAACGGTGACAATATACCACTTATCAAGTAAGCCTGCCTTTTCAAGCAAGTGAACAACAATTACTTCACTTCTTGTCAGGTCATCAACTTCAACGAAGGTCGACTGGGATCCATAATAGATTTCGAAGGCAATGAGATATCCTTGACTGTCACATAACAAATATATCTTGATTCCAAACCGAGATCTTTTAGTTCGTATGAACATCTTGAAAGTGAGATTTCCTTTATGGAGAAGAAACTCATCCAACGACAGATTTTGAGCCGGTACGTATTCTGTGCATACTTCAAGCATAGCTTCATCTAATTGCTTTATTCTGGAATAACGCTCTTGGCTTACCAAAGCAGGGTCAGAAAAACGAAGGAATCGTAGAATTTGCTTGTATCGATTTCTGGAAATGCATTTCGAAAAATATGGTGTCCTCATCAGCTCTTCTGTAGCCCAGTATGATTCGATATCGGGCTTCTTTATAATCCCCATTGCCAGGGAAACACCAATGAAGATCTTCATTTCTTCTAAAGTAATGTCGACGAAGGTCCATGAGACCTCGCTGTTACTCGATAGGTACATTCGGGCGCGTTTATTAGTCCACTCACACAATTTCTCCATTAGAGTGTTCGGTAGGAATATATTGATATAGTCTTCGATCGAAGATGGAGAGAGGTTATTCTTCCAACCTGGTTGACTTTGAAATAAATGGGACGGTGACTTATCATTTGGCGGATACACGCGTAACCAGTCAGCATTTATATCCAGTTGAGGCTCGTCTTCAGAGTCACTGTAATCACTTCCATCAGTAGAATCCCCGTCGCTCGCAGACTGATTAACGGCGTTGTCAATAATATTCTCCTCGTCATCCGATGAAAAGTCATCATGAAATCCGTATCGCCTAACTGCAGTTCGAGTTCGAAGTGGACGAGCACTCATTACGTCAATCCGACACGGCTGCCAAGTGAAAGTGGTCTTACGAAGAACAACAAGTGTGTCTTTACGTGATGTATTTCAATTGTTAGCTCTACTTCTTGTCTATTCAATCAATTATGACTGCTGGTGTGCAGCGTCACACTCACACGCGCGCTATCAAGGCATTCGCAAATCGAGTGTGGCTGTTGTGCATATGATATGACGACTTAGCAGGCGGTGTGTTATCACGTGCGCGCGATATGAAACTTCTTTGTGATGTTGAAAGTTGACTCTCACAGCCACGAAGTTGTTAGTTAATGACTTGTGGCAGCCGGTAGAAATGGGAGCCAATGTATTTTAGATATAAAGAAAGGACGCGTATACGCGTCGTGGCCAGGTCGCAAAGACGCGTATACGCGTCATGGCCCGGAAAGGTTAAAAATCACGTGCATTTCGCGCAATAGTACCAAACGCACTTTTGCTATTACTTTTACTATTATCACAAAAGATGCAGTTGCTCAGATGGATTGACCGCTCATCGAATGCGTTGCATCAAGACTCGGTGATCATCTCGGTGATATGGCTGATAATCATTCTCGTCCAAAACTCATTGGTTGCCATGCTCATTTGTAACCAGTTTACTTGGACTCATTGTGGAAACTGTGAATGGTCCACCCGACTGCACGAGCTTGACGCTTTTACAGGATAAGAATTTAAAATAGGACCTTTACTGGATAATATGTAACCCATGTCTACCACAAACCTTTTGCGTTTACTGGGCGCTGACGAGTTGGTCCGTATTTCTTTGATTAAATGAGAAGTACGCAGTCTAGTGTCATAAAAAGTGACGTGGAATCACGCCCTGTCTGAATTAACTTATTATCGAAGAAAATTGCCCAAAGCTGAAACCTATTTTTTTGAGTTGCTTTTGTTGACTGATACAAAGGAAACAAAAACGAAAATAATCGTCGGTGTAGTTTTTGAAAAAACGCGTTTTTTGAATTTTTTGAATTTTTTGAATTTGAATTTTTTTCTAAGAAAGGAAAAAATTGCCCAAGCATTGAACCCGATTTTTCTGAGTTGGTATGCCATAATGATACAAAGGAAACAAAAATAAAAAAATCGTCGGTGTAGTTTTTGAGATACATGTACATGTTACTTTTTGAAATTTGAATTTTTTCGAATTCCGAATTTGTGTGTATTTCAAATTTTCATTGTTTGAAGCTTAAAAACAAAGTTCAATTTTTAACAAATTATACTAAATACTAATGTATCTTTATACAAAATGTATCTAGTTGAAACAAAACAGAAGATATCGTTCGATAGACACACTGAACTGTGGAATCACACATGTTTGCTACAACAGTCCCTGACTGCAGACAGCAGATGATCTCCGTACCGGCTGTTGTTATCGCCCACTTTATAACGTTGCCAGATTTTGTCGAAATCGGCGTGTACAGCCTCCGACGCTTGCACGGACCATATACCGAGTCCTTGTTATCGTGAATCACAGAATTCATAGACGTGAAAAATCACTGCATGAATTTTCGGGGTAATCCGGATTCCACTCTTCTTGAAGGCCACAGAAAAGTCATCGATTGACTTTTGAAATCATGGCCAAGATCTTGTCCATAGCAGTTTTCCACCAATGACCTGAATGCCCTAAAGGCATTCAAAAATTTTGAAGGACATTTCATATCCTCAAGAATGTCCAATTTCTTCAACAGCCGCATGCAGCCATTGCCGTTGAATACTCCGCCATGGTATGAATGTCTTTCAACATTGCTTCTGTCGGCCCATTCTTCCGCCTGAGGCCATTCATTTTTCAATGCGACGAATGTTGTGGTCACTGGGCCAATCAATAAGTGTAATTCGGGCGGCGGTATCGTGTTGATCACTAATGAGCTGTCAGCATTCTTGGGTAAAGGAAGGTGGATCACATTTCCAAAATGCTTGGCATCAGACAACTTGGCACCTGCTCGATTCCATTCCCAAAATGATTTTCGTAGGCTTCCAAACCTTCTGGATTCTCCCCGACGACCGGACAACAAATTGTCTTTCGACACTTGGCACCAGGTGCAGGGATGATTTGATCCGTGCGCCATTAATCCAAGAACAAGATTGGTCAACTTCAGGTCCATGGCTAAGGTGAAAGGCAATCTTATTTCGTCGAGTCTTAGACGAGTCCAAATATACAGCAGATTCCGGTAGTTTTCAGGCACGTCGGGAGTTATGGCGATCAGAAACAGTTTTTTGACACCGCCATCACTTCGACCAGTTTGAATACCATCAACATATCAATGACGCTGTTGATTTCCACTTTCAATTCCGGATGAGTTGTGCAGTGCTGCACAAAATTTCAGTGAGCCACCGCCTCCGTCTATTCCGATCTTTACACTGTCATAAGTCCTCTCCCGAGATTGCTGTGCTGTTTCCAATAACAGATTCAAGTCATTGCAAAATACAAATGTCTTTTTCGCGACGTCACCATCTTGTTGTACAACAAAGTCGGCAGATTCGACAGAAAAAAGATTATCCAACTTGTGATTTCTAATCTGCAGCTCCATCTTTAGATTTGGTTGAACGCATTTTCTCGAGCATGATGCTGATCTGAGATGGCCTGCAAGCTTCAGGGTTCGCATATTCGAAAGCTCCGAATCGTTTTGAATCGCGGACATGTCACTGGATGAAAGAGTCATCGTTGAAAATGCTGAAGATGGTGACACTGGATTGTGCACAACCGTAGGGCGCCCTCGTGCATTAGATAACAGAATAGGTGAATTTGGTGGATTGGAATCACACGTCGAGTCACGCTTTTCATTTATGACGACGGATGCGACCCTTTCCTTGATATTTGGAGAGCCATTATTCAAATACTGTTGCACGTTTTCGAGCCGAGTGGATTTGTTGCAAACGTGCGATTTGTCTTTTGATATGGCGCTTAGGCAAAAGGAGCACACTTTCATGACAGTGGGAGTCCTGACGGATGTCTTTGGGGGACGACCTACACCACCAGATCCACATGGCAAGCTTGTACAGTCGACTTTCACAGCAATATTCCTCGGCATGAAGACCGCGATTTCACAAACTGTGCATGAACAGTTGGACTTGCTGGTTGAGCTTCGCATTTCACGACCCTGTGTAATTGAAGAAGGATCAAACACTGCAATATGTCTGCTGAGAACACCATTGCTGTATTCTCTAAGCACGCGACTACAGGTGCTGCATAACGCAGCCGGGAGACGATGGTCGAAAGGGTCAAGTCCTTGTATGACATATGCTTCTATCAGTCGCCAATAATCGTCGGATATTTCTCGCATGTCTTTGAATTTCTTGAAGCAGAGGAGGCACACACAACGTCGGCAGTCTTCATGCGACGGCATGATTTGCAGTGATAATTGACTGGCGTTTCCACTCGTGTTTATAAAGACAGTGCTGTACCATGTATGTGCGCTCCCGACAGCCCTCAACAGCGGAAGCCAATGACAATAGCATCTGCGGTGTGCTGACTAATCGATCGCGAATGAAGAGTCAGCATGCGATCTGCCGTTGCGTTGCATAATTAGTCATTGTCAAGTACTTGCTCGCTTCGAGGCCGGCCACTTCAATCTGCTTGTAATAGTCACTTCAGTCTGCTTGTTTCAATGAAATAAAGACAAAGAAGACAAATCAATACTATGTACTGTACATGAACTGCATAACTAGGCCGGGGTGACATCGACATTTATCATGGGCAGGGCGAAAGTCAGGTGTATATTCCGGCACTTATTGAACTGTAGAGCAACCAAAGTGTCTTATGATTAGAAACATACTATTTTGTATAGCCGAGTAATGGGCAAAAGACCGTTCCAGGACACCATAAAATTCAAAAAATAGTTTCTTTAAAAACGACATAAATTCATGAATTTTGACCCTTTTTCAGGTTTTTAAGACCTAAATTCATGAATTTAGTCGTTTTTAAAGATACCGATTTTTCAAAAAATGGTACTTTTTAAATGGTCTAAATTCATGAATTTTGGTCATTTTTCAGGTTATGAAGACCTAAATTCATAAATTTAGGCGTTTTTAAAAATACCCAATTTTTCAAATTTTTCAAAATCTCAAATTTGAGAATTACAATTTTTACCTTGAAAATCATGACCGTTCCAGGACACCGAAAAAATCATAAAAGTTAAGAATCTCAAATTTGTGAATTACAGGACACCGAAAATCATAAAAGTTGAGAATCTCAAATTTGAGAATTACAATTTTTACCTTGAAAATCATGACCGTTCAAGGACACCGAAAATCATAAAAGTTAAGAATCTCAAATTTGAGAATTACAATTTTTTCTCTCTCTTAAATCATGTCCTATAATTGATGTGCGAGTCTCCGATGTATTCAAAAATTCTTCTCATATCCAAGTGTAAGAATATTTTACTTTGTGCTTGCAGATGTATGATTTCCCTTGTTAACTTCTGAATTCTTCTCCGCTTTGTCTCCAATCGAACAGATCTTTCAGTAGATCCAACCATTGTGATGATAAAATTTAAACTAAGATTGTAATGTGTCACGTTTTATGAATTGTGTGTGTGTTTAAATAGCAAGTGAAAATTATGAATGGTGATCTAAGCAAAACGGCATTGTAGGTGTATGAAGTTTGCTTGACAACATACGGGTATGACATGACGCGTATGATTAAATGTACTTGAATGACAATGGGGAAATTGCACCGCATTGTAAATCATTTCATCGACCAAAACGCGAGCCAGATTACCGACCAAAACCAGAAAAGTTGCGGTTTTGGTTCGACAGTCGGTCTCGACTATCGATACTGCGATATTGTATTGAATGATTGCTATAACAACAGAATATTCCCTCAAAGCAGAGAATGAATTAATAGATTGCTTTTATGTTATTAACGCTATGTTATGAATGCACGACCCGTATAATCCCCTAAAACAATCATGCGGTTTGAGAAATGCGGTAGCAGATGTTGCTATTGTCTTAATACAGATAAAACAAACAATATCCTCTTCATGAGAGTTCATAAAAATAAAATGGAACATTGTTAAACAAGACATTTTATTTCATTTAAAATGAGTAACATTTGAGACTTCCTAAAAAATATACGGCAAACAAACTACGTCAAATTTCGATTTAAATGAGATTGCTAATCAATTGGGAATAAAGAATTTTCACATATTGATGACGGATGAATTACTATTGATAAAAGATGTGCGAAACACTAACTCCGCTAATAAACCGATTTTTTTACAATGTAACGTTTTAATTTAGATTAAATTAAATCATTTCAAAATCGAATAAGTAGTAAGGAAAGTCATCATTAGAGAACAGTTTTAAATCAATACCCCCCTTCTGACTAAGTAGTAAGGAAAGTCATCATTAGAGAACAGTTTTAAATCAATACCCCCCTTCTGACTAAGTAGTAAGGAAAGTCATCATTAGAGAACAGTTTTAAATCAATACCCCTCCCTCCCTTCTGACTTCTAGGGGTCCCTTAAGAAATTTTCTGATTATAAAATGAGCAACATAAATGAGTTTTTGAAATTATATGGAACGCAAACAACTACAAATTTTGATTTAAAGAAAATCGCAAATCAATTGGGAATAAAGAATTTTCAAATATTGATGAGAGACGAATTACAATTCCTAAAAAATAAGCCAACAATAACTATAAATTTCATAACAAACCTTCATACGTCAGATGAAAAAGGAATACATTGGTCTGCAGGTATCTTTAATAAAAATCGAGATAATTACTATTTCAACTCTTATGGACTTCCACCTACAAATGAAGTCAAAAAATTACTTGGCAATGGAACTTATAATACATTTCAAATTCAAAAACCAGGAACTACTTACTGTGGTCAATTATGTCTTTATGTTTTATTTAAATTACAAAAAGGAGTACCATTTCTTGATATTATGTTAAAATTAAACAAGGGAATTTCATTCCCGAAACGTTAGTTCCAATAATAATGATAATGATAATTAAAAATCAGTTCGTTGTAATTCATCTTGATAAAATCGGCCTTTGATATCTCCATCATCTAAATCTTTGATTTCGTAAGTAATCGGATAAGTTTGATTTATTTTACAAACTTCAAATATCTCTTTCGTCCAGTATCCGACGAAGCCTTTTTCAAATTTATTCTTATACTTAAATATTCTAACTCTATCACCAATTATAAATTTTGGCTTAAGTTTCTGCAAATTCGGATTACTCTCATTCGAATAATTATTCTCGAATATTTTTTTTCTTATCAAATCAGGGTCATCAGAAGCATTCTTTGGGGTTTCTTCAATACCAGAATGAACTTTATTATTGTACTCTTCTACAATTCCTGGTAATATCTTCAACCATTTCTGATTTCTTTGCTCAGTAAATTTCTTCAATAATTTATTTTTTAATGATCTATTGAATCTTTCTATCACTACGGCCTTCCCTGCATTTTCAGTTGAATAAACAATTTCAAATAGTAGCTGAACGTTTCGGTTATAAAATTCCGACCTTTATCAACAAACAATTTTTTTGGCTTTCTATCAGTTTCTTTAAAGATTTCTTCAAACGCATATTTAACTGATAGACCACTTTTGCTTTTTAATGGCATCACCCAAGCGTATCGTGTATATAACTCTATAACGGTCAATGCGTATTTATAATCAGAATCATTCGGCATATGAATAAGATCAGCACTCCAAATATCATCTTTATTAAATACTCTTACTTTCAATAAATATTTAGGCCTTCTGTATTCCTTGTGGATTTCGGACGCGTAGGTTCGAGCGTTGCTCTCAGACAGCTTTGCTGTCTTTTCATTTAAACCCTGACCGAATAATATTTTAGCTTGTAAAGCTTTCTTAACAAACATTCTTTCAATTTTTTCTCTAAATGTAGGATTTTGAATACTATCTAATTCTTGAATCATCTTCTTATCAGCTGCATGTCGAGAACATAGATCATGATTTCGATAAGCTAAATCATGTCTATAAGCGGCGGCATCTACTCTATTTATTGGTTCTTCACCTGGTTTCGGATTATTATTCTCATCTAGTCTTATATCTAATCGAGTTCCTGGCCCAGTATATGAATGACCAGGAAGATGTTTTTCTTTCGAATATTTACTCCAAATAAATCCAGGAAAGTTTTCTAATGTTTTTTGTATGTCGTTACCTTCATAAATTTTACAATTTGAGTTTTCATTTTTAATTAATAGATAATTTAATAAATCTAGATTAGCAATTTTTAATTTAATTAAATTTTCGGAATTTTTAGAATTCATTTTAAAAGATAAAAAAAATTAAAAGATAAAATAAATGTTCACCGAATCATACTAGGACTTAGATATATTCCAGAACCATCTTTAGTTTCTTTAATTTCAATTAAATCATCAACATTGTGGAGAATATTTTTAAGAACTCGTTTTCCTTCATCAACTAATTTTAATTTCTAATAAATTTTAATTTCTAATTTCTACTATTCCGTCACCCCTAGCAAATTTCTCTCACTCTCTATTATGACGTTTTTGTTCTTCTAATGCTGCCTTCTCTGATTTATTTTTATTTACTGCTTGGACAATACCAGCTGTCCCACCTGCAACACTTCCTGCTGCTGCTATGCCACCTATTATTAGAGGAATTAATGGGAGAATCCCGCCATTCTTTTCTTCTTGTAATTGAATATTCTCTATCATTGGTTTACTTACATTGATGTACACTTATGCTTATTCACATTGTAATGGTTCATTCACCATTCATTCACGGTGCCACTGCTCCAACATCACTACATTGTCATCACGTGTGTGTAAAGCTGATCTGCTTTGTTTATTCTGTGGTTGATTGTGTGTGATGTATGAGCGACATACACCAGTGTCAAAGTGTATGAAACTTGTAGTGAAGGTAGAACACGGAAATCATGCTCTCACTGTCTGTGTTTTTTTCGATGGAATAGTCTAATAATTAGGGCAACCCAAAGTTGCAGTGCAACTTTTTGCAACTTTTTTGCATATTTTAAGGTAAAATGCAACATTTTGCAACTTTCACTGTCATTTGTAATAAAGGTAAGTTTTTTAATTTCCTCACTCTTGGATCAACTCAGCTACCGGTTAAACCCAATCTAGATGCATTTCGTCATGTTTTCAATTCTAAGAATTGTGTGGTGACGCTTTTCTATAAATAGCATTTACGTCAACTACTTATCAAATTTTTTGCTCAGCTTGTTGTGTTACTATTGGCAGAACAAAGACATCACATTGTGAATCCGTCGCTATAATGAAATAGATAACTTGCATGATAGCAAGAATGAAGGCATTAACTGTAAAAAACAAGCAACGAACACAGATGTTCAGTGATACTGATATTGGAAGTCCTCCAGAACCAGTAGTAACACGATGGGGAAGCTGATTGGAGGCAGCATTCTATTATAGCAAAAACTTTCCAAAAATAATGGACATTGCAAATTCATTATCTGGTAGTGATATTCTAGTTGAACGCGCAAAGAGCGCCTTAAATTCGCTTACGATCCGGAATCAGTTACTTGAAGTGAAACGCGATTATGAAACTTTGCTAGTTCATATTAACAAGTACGAGAAAAGTAACGTTACTATAAAAAAAATGCTTCAATGAACTGAACAATTTAGAGTTCGGGGATGATTCAGCAAGTATTCTCTCCTATTTGAAAGTGCGAATTGATCGAAACTCAGATCTGAATGCTATCATGACTCAGGAATGTCCCGATATTTCTCCTTCTTTGTATGTGTTGCTTCAGCGTTGTCAGCCCACTTCCAAATAAATGGAAAGAAGTTTCTCTTCATTGAAAAAACTTCTTGCTGACGATCGGCATTTTCTTCCTGAAAATACTGAGGCTTAGGCTACCTTGTCGTGTACTACAACAGCAGTGATTCATCGACGTTTGTATTGTGAACTTATTTTTTTAGTTGGCATGAATTTTGTTTTGTATGACGTGAAAATATATTGTTAAATGAACGCTAGTTACCTATTTTTCATTTGAATAGAACACATTCAAACGGGCATACACGTACATATTAACTTTTTAGCCATGATTGCCATTATCTGTTGCTATTTGATATAGCATTTATTTCAAGCTATTCGGGGGCTTTTATTGCAACTTTTTGCAACTTTTTGAATTTTAAGTGCAACTTTTGAAGATTTTTAATGCAACTTTGGGTTGCCCTACTAATAATAGATTATTTCTTAAAGCTTTAAGTATTTTGTTTGCAGCACCGCTGAAGGTTAGCGAGGATTTTTCTTTTGTTATGTCTACCGGCAATGGAAGCACGATTTTGCGACTATGATTAAAAGTCTGTGTGCTATCAGATACATCAATGGGAGCAGCGTATTAACAAGCGTGTGTGTGATGTGTGTAGCGGAATGAAACAGCTGCTCCGCGTGCGATGCAAAATTCATCTGAGCGTTCATGATCTGATATTGAGACTTGAAAAATGGTTAAGTTGTGTAAAATAATCGGGTCAAGATGAAAAGAAAATAATGATGTTACTTTTCTGCAATATACATATTGGTAACTAGATTTTTTGCAGCCCTGCGCCCAAGGACCCGCAGGCACGGAGAATACGTACTGGAAATTTCCCAAAATACTGTGTTTGCCCAATATAGAGATGTTCATAAGACTTGGATGTGTTCATATAGACAAAGTGCATGAACGTGATGGGAAATTACTTGCAAACATTATTCATCAAAAATGTTGACTCTGGGCTTAACTTCCCACACTAATCAGTGAAAACATAGAAAATCTCATTTTTACCAAAAACTTCTATCAGCTTCCCATTGGATTTACATGCTCTTTGATCGTGTCTGACATGGATACTGTAAGGACAGCGTGGCCTAGTGAAGAAGGTGCGAGCTCGTCCCCACCGTGGACTGAGGTTCGATTCTTGGATCGGGTGAGTAGCCTATGCGTGATGGTCGGGGAATCAAGAGTGTCGCTATTGATTTAATAGAATGTTATTCACTTTAGATGTTCAATATGAATATCAATATCCATGCAATGTCTGCAAATATCTGCATATTATGTATTGAGCTTTCATGATTCCTTTAGCTCACCCGGCTCTCTGGATCAGTCATCTGTCAATGGCTTACAGTATATGGCAGAATTATCAATCTGATGTGTCACAGAGATCAAGACAGACAGCTACCACAACATCAGCAGAGTTGGAACAATTACAATTACAATTATAACTACAATTACTTTAAAATCAAAATCTCTAATTACAATTGTAATTACAATCACTTTGAATATTCAATTACAATTACACGACTTTTATTCAATTACAATTACATGTATGACTTTGCAATTACTTCAAAGGTTGTAATTAAATGCACATTTACAATTACATCGATTTTCCGAACAACAAACATCTGTGTGTTAAACGCGGCATCATTAGCGAAACCGCATGCATTGGAAAATCTACATGTACCTGCTGATTGAACAGGATGCAAAATTGACATAGCTTTTATTAGAGACACATCTTGAATAACATCATGACGAATCAACGATTAGCGTACAAGGGTTTGACATTATATGAAAAGACAGATATTAAAAAAGAGGAGGAGTAGTTGCACTAATCATTCAACAAGACCTGATGTACGAAATACTAGAAACATTGTCCGAGCATGAAGCAATAGATTGCAACTAATACCAATCAACGACAAGACGTAGCTGGAGTGATCTATCATCCACCAAAAGCGAAATATCAAACGCCAATAATCCATTATATGACTTCAACAGTGGATTATGCCGACAGTGTATACTTCACCAGTGTATTACCGATCAGGGGCGTCTTCCTCATACCTGCGAGGCCTTCGGCGCATGCTCAAACACTATCACCATACAATCAATCAAATACTCAAATAATACACCTGAATGTATTTGCTCCTGCAAGATACGCGAAACTTTTATTTTGTTAATAACGACTCTGTCGAAATCTGAAGCTGTTGTTGGAATGCATTCGTATGACAACAAATGGTATGAAAGAAATTTCCTATTCGATCACGTTGAATGCAAACAGTTTGCTTGTCAAGAGAATGTATTCAAAATCTGTTGATAATTTCTGCAATTCAATCACAGTTCTGGACTCTGAAGCACCAGTAACAAATAGTAGGTGGAAGTCCACGCTCAACGTACTTAGTAAAACTAAGATTGAAACCTTGGTTGGTATCCTATAGCATTTTTGTTCTCGAAATCTTTTGTGCGACACCCTGAATTGAAAAAGAATCAATCAAAAGTATGTGAGCAGTCAAAATCTTTGGTCGATTCTGACTCAGGGTTATCAGTCGTTCAAGCCGATTTCGCAGAAAATTAGAACGGCAGGATTCATTATGCATTGTAGGCCTACCTGTTTGGTACTACTGAAAACCAGAGTGATCTACTTGCTTTCCTTGTTCCGCTTCAAAAGCAGTTGTTACTATTATGTATGCATTATCAACATATCATTCTTTATCATTTCCAATGTGATTGCAAGTGCAGTGAATCACGTTTCCCATAAACAATTTATATGTACTATTTGTCATCAGGAAGAATTCTAAAGCAGAAAAAATCGAGTACTGAAATGAGCAGAGGAGAGTTTTGAGTTTAAATAAAAAATGAAGAAACTGAGTTCCTAAATTTGCAGAGAATGAACACGATCCAAAAATATGAATTGTGGCTAGCCGAATAAATAACTGACGTCAATTTTTTACTGTGAAGTAACATGACAAATATGTGATAAAATGATGGTAATGTCGATTGCTGATATTATCTTGAATAGACAGCAAGACTGCTGATAGTGTGCACAACGCAACCAGCGAAAAAATGGAATTTAATTATATCGACCCCAGAAATGAACAATGAGATAATTTTGATAAACAAAAAATAGAAGAAACGAATCAATGACTTTTTCGATTTTTCCATCCCAAATCCCATTTCACGTGGAAGTTCCCAGATATTTTTGTCAACTTGAGCATATTAATCGACCAATTTAGTGCCAGCATAACATCAAACATGCACAATTATTTCTATGAAAAAAAACAACGGACATAAATTATAGGGACATTGATGCCAAGCCTATATAGTCATTCAATCCTAACTGGTATATGGCCAATCAACATCTAAATGTTTTCTGCCGTAGAAATCCACGCCTTTCACTCTTAATTCACAAAGACACCATTATATGTTACACATGGTACCGCAGATCACATGAAGATCATTCATGTTCAGGGTTAGAGCAATTAGGCTTACAGTTATTGTAATTGTGTAAGTAATCACAATTTTTAAAGTAATTGCAATTGTAATTGTAATTGAAGATTTTTATCTTAAAATAATTGTAATTATAATTGTAATTGCGAAAGTTCAGCTGTAATTGTAATCATAATTGTGATTGAATTTTCATGATGTATTTGTAATTGAAGAAAAATGTCGATCTTCAGGTCAATTACGTTAGTCTTTTCGGTCAGACGAAACACAAGATCCAATGATTGCTATATTAAAAATTGAAGCATTCAGTTTTCACACCTTTTGCTTTTATATCTTGATATGCTTCTACTCGAGAAATCTTATTACTATATGAAACGTCACAGAAGTGTATTTCGTGTAATAGAAAAGAAACTATAAAATGAAGCCGAATTTGAAAAAAGGATTAGCGAAAGTCAATTGTCTTCGAGTCCGCCATTTTCACTCGAGTTCAATCAACATCTAGGTAAGTAACATTTAGACCTGGCTACGCAACGTAGTAATAAATAGGCCTATATATGTACACTCTACATGGCTATAGGCGCTATAGGGCTATGGCAAATAAACGCCGCAGGTGAGAAGTCAACGTATTAATTAACGTGAGGCCTAGCTTCGATATAAAAGAATGTACATATAGGAGAATACCTTTGCAATGGGCATATGGTACGATCGCTGTAGGAAGAGATGGCGCAACCTATCTCTTGGCGTTAACACTGTTTTCAGAAATAGACATACGTAACGTAGTATAATAGTTGCCTGCTGTTAATGATGACTCAGAGACAGACTACTCATCCTGTTTCTGGCGGTTGCTGTAACTGTATTGTCGAGATAGGACTCATCATGGCTCATCAGGATGAAGTTTTTAGTATGCTCCACCAAAGTGATCATTTGGAAGGTTGCAACGTTGTAATTGCAATAGACAGTATGCCACACTTCTTTCTCTATCTTGTACTTAAAATTAAACTTACGAAGACTTGAAATCGTTTTGGACAACTAACCCATAATTGACCAACATTGTTCGGAAAATCGATGTAATTGTAAATGTGCATTTAATTACAACCTTTGAAGTAATTGCAAAGTCATACATGTAATTGTAATTGAATAAAAGTCGTGTAATTGTAATTGAATATTCAAAGTGATTGTAATTACAATTGTAATTAGAGATTTTGATTTTAAAGTAATTGTAGTTATAATTGTAATTGTAATTGAATAAAATTGTGTAATTGTTCCAACTCTGCTGATGTTGTGGTAGCTAGCTGTCTGTCTTGATCTCTGTGACACATCAGATTGATAATTCTGCCATATACTGTAAGCCATTGACAGATGACTGATCCAGAGAGCCGGGTGAGCTAAAGGAATCATGAAAGCTCAATACATAATATGCAGATATTTGCAGACATTGCATGGATATTGATATTCATATTGAACATCTAAAGTGAATAACATTCTATTAAATCAATAGCGACACTCTTGATTCCCCGACCATCACGCATAGGCTACTCACCCGATCCAAGAATCGAACCTCAGTCCACGGTGGGGACGAGCTCGCACCTTCTTCACTAGGCCACGCTGTCCTTACAGTATCCATGTCAGACACGATCAAAGAGCATGTAAATCCAATGGGAAGCTGATAGAAGTTTTTGGTAAAAATGAGATTTTCTATGTTTTCACTGATTAGTGTGGGAAGTTAAGCCCAGAGTCAACATTTTTGATGAATAATGTTTGCAAGTAATTTCCCATCACGTTCATGCACTTTGTCTATATGAACACATCCAAGTCTTATGAACATCTCTATATTGGGCAAACACAGTATTTTGGGAAATTTCCAGTACGTATTCTCCGTGCCTGCGGGTCCTTGGGCGCAGGGCTGCAAAAAATCTAGTTACCAATATGTATATTGCAGAAAAGTAACATCATTATTTTCTTTTCATCTTGACCCGATTATTTTACACAACTTAACCATTTTTCAAGTCTCAATATCAGATCATGAACGCTCAGATGAATTTTGCATCGCACGCGGAGCAGCTGTTTCATTCCGCTACACACATCACACACACGCTTGTTAATACGCTGCTCCCATTGATGTATCTGATAGCACACAGACTTTTAATCATAGTCGCAAAATCGTGCTTCCATTGCCGGTAGACATAACAAAAGAAAAATCCTCGCTAACCTTCAGCGGTGCTGCAAACAAAATACTTAAAGCTTTAAGAAATAATCTATTATTAGTAGGGCAACCCAAAGTTGCATTAAAAATCTTCAAAAGTTGCACTTAAAATTCAAAAAGTTGCAAAAAGTTGCAATAAAAGCCCCCGAATAGCTTGAAATAAATGCTATATCAAATAGCAACAGATAATGGCAATCATGGCTAAAAAGTTAATATGTACGTGTATGCCCGTTTGAATGTGTTCTATTCAAATGAAAAATAGGTAACTAGCGTTCATTTAACAATATATTTTCACGTCATACAAAACAAAATTCATGCCAACTAAAAAAATAAGTTCACAATACAAACGTCGATGAATCACTGCTGTTGTAGTACACGACAAGGTAGCCTAAGCCTCAGTATTTTCAGGAAGAAAATGCCGATCGTCAGCAAGAAGTTTTTTCAATGAAGAGAAACTTCTTTCCATTTATTTGGAAGTGGGCTGACAACGCTGAAGCAACACATACAAAGAAGGAGAAATATCGGGACATTCCTGAGTCATGATAGCATTCAGATCTGAGTTTCGATCAATTCGCACTTTCAAATAGGAGAGAATACTTGCTGAATCATCCCCGAACTCTAAATTGTTCAGTTCATTGAAGCATTTTTTTTATAGTAACGTTACTTTTCTCGTACTTGTTAATATGAACTAGCAAAGTTTCATAATCGCGTTTCACTTCAAGTAACTGATTCCGGATCGTAAGCGAATTTAAGGCGCTCTTTGCGCGTTCAACTAAAATATCACTACCAGATAATGAATTTGCAATGTCCATTATTTTTGGAAAGTTTTTGCTATAATAGAATGCTGCCTCCAATCAGCTTCCCCATCGTGTTACTACTGGTTCTGGAGGACTTCCAATATCAGTATCACTGAACATCTGTGTTCGTTGCTTGTTTTTTACAGTTAATGCCTTCATTCTTGCTATCATGCAAGTTATCTATTTCATTATAGCGACGGATTCACAATGTGATGTCTTTGTTCTGCCAATAGTAACACAACAAGCTGAGCAAAAAATTTGATAAGTAGTTGACGTAAATGCTATTTATAGAAAAGCGTCACCACACAATTCTTAGAATTGAAAACATGACGAAATGCATCTAGATTGGGTTTAACCGGTAGCTGAGTTGATCCAAGAGTGAGGAAATTAAAAAACTTATCTTTATTACAAATGACAGTGAAAGTTGCAAAATGTTGCATTTTACCTTAAAATATGCAAAAAAGTTGCAAAAAGTTGCACTGCAACTTTGGGTTGCCCTAATTATTAGACTATTCCATCGAAAAAAACACAGACAGTGAGAGCATGATTTCCGTGTTCTACCTTCACTACAAGTTTCATGCACTTTGACACTGGTGTATGTCGCTCATACATCACACACAATCAACCACAGAATAAACAAAGCAGATCAGCTTTACACACACGTGATGACAATGTAGTGATGTTGGAGCAGTGGCACCGTGAATGAATGGTGAATGAACCATTACAATGTGAATAAGCATAAGTGTACATCAATGAAGATATCATAGTTTCAACTGTGTTAACAGTGTTATTCTTTTTAGTGTCAACAATTTCATAATCAACATTAATTAACGGCCGATGAACCACCTGTCCCCTGAAAAGTCTATTTAGTATTCGCAAAGAGTAGACGGAAAATCAACCATCACGCAACCATCACATGCAGCTCCAAATATGAAATACATGAGTGACTGAAAGGCTGTAACATAGAGCAAGTATATTAGGTAGAGTAGCAACTCAGCATTTATTAAATCCCCAATGTGTACTGAGAACGCGATGGACTCGAGGTGAACACAGATGGGCATTGTTTGTTACCAAATGTGAGTTATACAAATTTTGGCGGTTTTGAGGAAATTACCACGGCATTGACTGATCATGATAGCAGCGCAGAAGGAATGATAGTATTTTACAGATCCTATGTGTCATGACAGCCTTGCAGAGTTATGTTTGTTAAAGTACCAATTCAATAGGTTGCTGTTACTTTCATGCTCAACCTCAAAAGTATTTTCTTAAGCGTGATCATATCACAAGCAATCTGCCAGTGGCAGAGCAAAATAACATAATCAAAGACAATGATATCAATCAGCTTTAAAAGAAGTTAATGGGTCCACATCACTATTCAGAACATAAAATATAAATCAAGAAATAATAATAATAAATTATAAAATAAATAATAAACAAGGTGGAACGAGAAGGTGCTTCATGGTCAGTAGAATAGACAAATGAAAGAAGTAACATCAACAGCAGCTTGCTGTGAATGGTTGAAGAAGATGAATTTGAAAATAGAAACTGAGACATTAATCTGCAGCCCAAGATCAGGCCCTAAACACCAAGGCTCACGAATAATATATAACAAAGACTTCAGCCGACCCGAGATGCAGAATGTGCAAGTCTAAAGACGAAACCGTGTCGCACATACTAACAGCTTTTCCGAAATTAGCTCCAACATACCTAAAGCGTCACAACGAAGTTGCAAGACTAATTCATAGAAGCATATGTGAACTACGGGAAGGTGTGCAAGCAAGCATGGAAGCATGAACCGACCTCAGTGATCAAAAATGAAAACGTTAAAATACTATGGGACTTTGAAATCCGTACAGACAGAAGCAAGGAGACCCGACATTGTCCTCGTCGATAAGAAGATGAACAAGGGCTTGATCATAGATATCGCGGTACCAGACGACCACAACATTGGCAATAAAGAAAATTTTTTTTAAAAGAAAGGTCTCAATTTTTTTGAGAAGTATCAAGATCTACGGCTAGAAATAAAGAAGCCTTGGAATATGCTCCAAAACTCCGAAACTACTTGTCACAAGTACCTGGACAACACCACGAACCTCAGTTGCTTAAGGCAGCAGTGCTCGGAAGTGCCCACATTCTAAGGCGTACGCTTGACTTCCCTGAGTCCTGGTAGGATTCCGAGGTCAATGTGATAACTGATACCGGCCGAAAAAAAAGAACGATATCTACGGTCGTGCAATAAAAAAAATATAAATAAATAAATTAGAAATCAAACATTAGTGAATCATTAAATCATGCCGATGGGTGCACATCACTACGTATTACAATGTAGTACGCAAATATCGCATTGATACAAGGGGAATCAATGAAGCATTGGAAGATGCAAAACAAAGATTATCGCAATAAGTCACCGATTGAAGAGATACGAAGCCAGGAACACACAATACAAAATAAATGTGCTATTCCAAAGTGACCCACAAAAAGTGTATGGACAATTAAGAGAACAAAAGACAAGTAATATCCAAATTGAAGATAAAGATCGCGAACATTAAGATACTGGCAATAGCTCTGGGGTGAATCAGTCAATTATAGCTATGATGCCGAATGGCTACGAGAAATAGAAGTCAAATGTAAAGAAACAATAACAGCACAACAAGAGCAAACAATAACGACAGATGACATCAAGACTAAGTTAAGCAGCATGTCCAACTGGATAGCACCAGGCCCTGATAGGGTTCAAGTGTTCTGGTTGAAGAAATTACCGAGATTGCATGATCGCTTAACAACCAACGATTACTTCCATCAACAAAGTTACTCAATACCTGATTGGCTTGTGAGAGGAGGGACGCAATTGATCCCAAAAGACATAGCGAAACCGGCAACTGAGAACAACTTCAGGTCCATCACGTGTCTGCCGACAATGTGGAAGTTAATGTCGGGTATAATTGCTAATAAAGATAATGACACATGTCGAAGAAAACAACATCCTTCATCACGAACAAAAGGGCGCCCGCCCAAGATGTAGATGTACAAAGGACCAGTTGACCATTGACAGAACAATAACAAGAGACAACAAGCGATGTCATACCAACCTATCCATGGCATGGATTGACTATCAAAAAGCGTTCGATTCTGTACCACATGCATGGCTTAAGAAATGCATGGAGATGTATAAGATCAGCAGGAATAAACAGAAATTAATTCACAAAGCGATGGCAGCCTAAAAAACAACATTTACTTGCCAAAAAGAAGAAATTGGTATAATAGATGTCAAGCGCGGCATCTTCCAGGGTGACTCCCTATCGACGCTAATCTTCTGCTTAGCCATGAATTCTCTAAGCGAAGTTCTATACAAGCCAGGGAAACGATACACACTCAGTACTGGTGAAAAGATCAACCACCTACTATAACACATGGATGATCTGAAATTATACAGCAAGAGAGAGGAAGATATAAATGCCTTCATTCATACAGTGAGAATATTTAGTGGTGATATACAAATAAAGTTTGGAATCGAAAAGTGTGCGAGATTGATAATACAGCGAGAAAAGGTTAAAACAACACAAGGCCTTGAGATAGATGACAAAATCATCCCTGATGTTAAAGAAGATGGGTACAAATATCTCGGCATACCACAACACTGAGTTAATGATGACACCAATGCCAAGCGGAAAGTGGTAAAAGAATATAAGAACGAGTCAGGCAAGTCATGAAATCAAAGCTCTACGCAAAGAATATGATGGAAGCTATCAACACATACGTAGTGCCAGTAATCAGCTATACTGGAGGTATCGTGAAGTGGACAGTTTAAGAGCTAGACGAATTGAACCGAAAACGAGGAAGATACTTCGCATGTATGGAAGTGTCCACCCGAGGGCTGATGTTGATCGCCTGTATCTTCCCCGAGGTTAGGGTGGCAGAGGACTCAAGGATATTGCTGAGACCATCGAAAGTGAGGACAGGAACCTTACTGAATACATTCACAGCAACAGCGAGGATCCACTGCTGGCAGTGGCAAAACAAGGCCTTTATAAGCAACATTCCCTGAGCCACTGCCTGGAAAAAGCAAGAGACAGAAAAGCGACGACACAAATGGAAAGAAAAACCACTGCATGGACAATACCCAAGACAGATAGAAGAAGTGACAACTGTGAAGGCATGCTATGGATGGCTGAAAAGTGTCAGGTTAAAATTTGAGACTGAAGCACTCCTGATAGCTGCCCAAGATCAAGCTCTGCACACAAAGGCACATACAACCTGCATACAGAAAACAAGTCATGATGCGAAATGCAGGTGGTGTAAGCATTCAATGAAACTGTATCGCACTTGTTGACTGGATGTTCAAAGCTGATGGCAACAGAATACCTACGAAGACACAATGAAGTCGCAAAGCTCATACATAGGAGTATCTGTGAAGACTGCAACATCAAAACACAAAGGCCACACTGGAGGAATGAACCACAAGCAGTTACCGAAAATGAACGAGTGAAAATACTGTGGGATTTCGAAATCCGGGCAGACCGCCATATAACAGCACGGAGGCCCGACTTAGTGATTGTAGACAAGACGACGAAGGTGGCTCTCCTGATTGACATAACTGTACCTGATGATCACAACATCTGTACAAAAGAACAAGAGAAGATCAGCAAGTATCAGGATTTGCGACTAGAAGTAATGAGGCTGTGGAACGTAGCTAAAAGCTAAAGTCGTTCCAGTAGTAATCGGGGCTCCTGGTGCCCATAGCCCAAAGCTAAATCAATACTTGCAGAAGATACCTGGTCACCATGCACCACCATAGAAATTAACAATACCATAGAAAGTCCTAGAATGGAAATTGCATGAAAATTATGGCACACGCCGGGGGAACTTAGTTGGGGCAAAATGTAAATTGTGCGAGCTGGTTTCCAAGTTTTCTGATTGGCATTTATATTTATCAAGCCAATTTGCGATCTGGATTGTTGCCCCTTGTCCAAAGATCATGTACACAAAAGCAATAATGAATTTATGAAAGACTGCGGTGACAGGATGACAAAGAAGGAAATCCTTTAAAACGTTCTGTACGTTCATCATTTTGAAATATCACCCCTATAATCTATCAAGAGTATAATCAGACACATATGCAACTTTTAATGTAGATTTACAGAGCATGCATTGGTCCAGCTTGAAATCAGAGGCCAAGAAATCTTACAGTATTCATTTTACTTTGAAGGGTTCCCCTGTTCTTTACATTTGAACAATTTTCAAAATCGCTGCATGCATTCGAATATCAGCTGCCAAAATATCATCAAACTATATCACATAAGTCATTCAATGATTAATTGAAGAGTTCCAGCGACATTCTATTTATCTGAGAAATGATTGTAGGTAAAGAAGCTTTCAGTGTGTTTATTCCAAAAAGGCACTAGGTTTCTTAACCGCTTGACGGGGAAATTATCCAATAATTAGAAATTTTATCTGTGAATTCTTGAGATATTCTTCCAACCAGTACAGCAACCACTTTCAAAATGACTCTGTGAGCCAAATTTTAATTCGTAATCCCGTGTTGAAAATTTGCATAATAGTTGTCAATGACTGGCACAAATAGACACAGTATGTTAATCCATGGAATAGTAGGCTATTCACATGATACAATACCACCATCTCACTAAAATTCTCCTCATGAATATCCTGTAATTTGCTGTCAACAATTTCAACAATCAACTTGACAAATAATTAGACTATGATATAATGTTTTACATCCAATCTGATCTACAAACCATAGATTTTTCCATGTGCCATCATTGTATGTAGGCAAGACATCAAACTTCCATTCTAGTGTACTATTATCCACTTCTATGTGCACCACGTACCAGAATTGATTAAGGCTGCACTCCTAGGCAGTGCTCAAATCTTGAGATTAGTGCTTGATCTCCCTGAGTCGTGGCAGGACTCCGAGGTCAATGCTCTGTTCCGACCGAAAAAATAGTAAGTTGTGGTTTAGAACCAAAATAAATAAACAAATGAACAAATAAATTAGAAATCAAACATAAATTTAGTGAATCATTAAATCATGTCGATGAAAATTAATTAATATAACTTGAAATTTCAGCCAAGAACGTACAATAAGATCTCGACTTTTTCATGAAGACTTTCATTATAATGCGGTTCATGAAATTCCCTTGATACACTAGGTGACATGCCACGTTCAATCACGCGTAATTACACATGATCCCAAACATCCGTGACTATGCGGGATATTGCTACAATATAAGTTATATAAGTTAGTATAGTTAGCAGTACTGTTATATAGACTTTGTGTCTCATGTGTCTGCATGTATCAGAGGCTAAACAATGTGATAGGACCTCAATTTCATGCTCAGGGAAGACAGAACATGCTTAGCGGTTCATCTCAGTGGTTCAAGCGGCAGCGCAGACAACCGTGGACGACGCGCAAACTATAAACGGTCGCCCGCGCGCATTCATAAACATTTCCCATTTTTTAACAGCATCAGATTAAGTGATTTCTGACTCTCAGTGCAGCGCGTATGTACGCGGGTAGAAGAATAGAATGTCCTCAACCACGGATGTTTGGGGTGTTACGTAATTACGCGTGAATCACGCGTGGCATGTCACCTAGTGTAATCATCTTAATTTCCGCTTAATTAAGATGCTTGTTAGCAGATATTAATTCATTTTGATATCCAACTGGTTTCATCCTACTTATAAAGTGGTTTCATGTCGGTAGCATTGAAATTTGCAAGAATTTAGCTTTTTAAAAAATGCTCAAATAATTTTTTGGAGAGTATTCTATGGACTTCAATGCAATTATCACTTAGAAATCTCTTATAGTTTCTACTTATCACATGTCGGCTACTTCCATTCTGAAAGTTTGAAAGCTCGCTGCGCCACTGGCAATTTCATTTATATTCTCGCGTCATCGATCTGAAGCTGGATAATAACACTTAGCCTACACATTAGGAAAATATCTGAGCATATTCCACGTTAAAATTTATGGCTCTGGCAGTAGGCCTACTTCTCGCATAATTGGAGAAAACATATAGGCCTATCTCATTTTTTTACCAAAGAACTTTCTGCTGTTATTGGATTTACATACATTTCTCTTTGATCCTGTCTGACAAAATCAAGAACCGGATAGAACTAAGCATACGCTCAGATTCGCAAGCCATAAGATAGCCTACACTATTCTGTGAAAGTTTCATTCCATGCTCGTTCCCTACATTATCTCAATGATTAGAATGAAAATATGAATGATTAGAATGAATAGCTTTTTCTGGTAAATGATGCAGGAAAACCACACTTTATAATAAGAATGTTTATTATCGACGCGTTTCGGTCGACAGCACTGCACCATTATCAAGACAAACTGGTTGTGAAACATGATTGTATTGACACTGTAACATACAAAAATTCAAAATTCAAGGTCGCATACAGAAGTGAAAAACAGACGCACATGAGGGCATAGAGATAAGAGAGAACGAAACATAGAAATAGAATTAGCCAGAAAACCACAGAACTAAGAATAAGGTGCAAATTAAATAGACGACAAAACTTTGATAGAGGTGAGAGGATCAACGAAAGAAAAACCGGAATTAAAATTCATACAATTAGGGTCAGAACTAATTAAAGCGGATTCAAAAACACGACGAAGGCTAACATCAGAACTCCTTTTTAAAACAACAAAATTATCAAAATCAGGGTAGTGGTTAATACTAAAAGAATGAACTGAAAGGGCATTATTAGTGTCGAAGGACCTGACTGCATGACGGTGCCCCTTCATCCGAACATCAAAACTCCTACCAGTTTATCCTATATACGACTTAGAACAATCCTTACAAGAAATACGATACACACCTTTACTATTATTACACTTTCGGGACGAGTTATTAATTAATCTAGATTTCAAGCTATTAGGATAAGTGAAGGCAATACGGGTATTATTTAAGTGCGCTAAGCGACGATTAACCGGACTATATAAAGATGGGACAAACGGCATGGAATAAAACTTCTTAGGCAGCTCACTATCAATGTTAGGTCTGAAAAAAGAAGATTTGGCTTTAGAAATAAAAATGCATCTGGATAACCGCGTTTTTTGAGACATTCCCAAACAAAATCAATTTCTCCAGCACGAAATTCTTCACTACAGATGCGAAAGGCTCGATAAAATAAACTGCGGGCTACATTTAACTTAATTTGATAAGAATGGAAAGAAAAGAAATGAATATAGCTATTAGAATGCGTTACTTTTCTAGACACTTTGAATTTAATAGAAGAACGAACTCTAAAAAAAACTAAAACATCAAGGAAAGGAATCGAATTATTACATTCATACTCAACCGTAAACTTCAAAGAGGGATAGAGAGAATTTATAAAAGAAAGGAAAGAAGATAAATCAAAACTAGAATCGACAATAGTAAAAACATCATCTACGTAACGTAACCAACATAGCGGCTGATGACCAGAAAAAGTAGGCAGAAGCTCAGATTCTATGTGCTCGAGGAAAAGATTAGCTAGAACAGGTGAAAGAAGATTTCCCATCGCAAAACCAAAAACCTGTTCATAAAAACAATCACCGAAAGAAAAATATTTATCATTAGAACAGAGCTTTAACAATTCAATAAAACAATCTATACTAAATGGAAAAGAGACCTTATCACTAACTGACGATAATTTTCGAACAAGAAAATCAATAGTGGGATCTAGGGGAACATTAGTAAACAAAGAAACGGCATCAAAGGACAAAAACTTGGTATTAGGTGGAAGAGTCAAAGATTGCAACCTATCAATAAATTCACCAGAATTCCTTAGATGAGAATCTGAGAAAGAACCAAGAGCAGGAGACAACATCTTAGCTAACTCTTTCAAGAGATTATAGGCAGGAGAATTGCAAAATGAAACTATTGGTCTAAGGCAGTGATTCTCAAAGTCTTCATAAAAATCCTCCCCTAGGCCTTCAGATTTTCTCACATCCTCCCCATCACAAAAATTAAAAAAAAACTATGACTTTTTATCATAAAGTTCATGACATAAACCATAAACACTATAAATCTATTTGATCCATCATCATACAATTTAGAAAACCAGAACAACAAACCAAAATAGTTAATTATCTTACCAGGAGACCAAGAAATCAGGACTAGTGAGAACCATGAGCGTGGTGCTTGGACACTAAAGCCGAAATATCTGGAGAAAAACTGGTCAACTTTACACGAAGATCTCCTCGAACAGAAATATCCAGACCACCTCTCTTTTTCGTCAACAAATCAGCGACAGCGCTAAAAGCACACTCAACTATATAAGTCGTTGGGAAGGGTAGAAGAGTCTGCTGTGCCTCAGTCGCCAACTTTGGATATTTTTCATTCACGTCTGTGTCCAGCCACATCATCTGACCTTTTGCTGAACGAATGGCCTTCATACTGACATCGTTTCTAAATTCCAGTAGCTCGTCTACTTGGTCAGGGTCCATCATTTGGATATCATCACTGTCAGTGTCAAATAAGAAAGGCTGAGCGATCCAGGAAGGAAATTTCATTTATTATAATCCGTGAATCTGGAGTTTAAGTCGTCTGAGAGTGCAGAGAGATGGCGATTGATGATTTCCACTGCGTTATCTGAAACTTGGCATTGACTCAAATGAGCAAACTGAGAAAAATTACCACGAGATATCTGAGACCTCCAAAATGCCAACTTTGAAATAAATCCACAGATCTTGGTCTTACAGTCCATCATGGTCTTATTTGATCCTTGAAGGTCTTCATTCAAAACATTCAGCTTGCCGAAAATGTCAGCCAGATAGCAGATGAGATATCTTGTTTCTTCAGATTCAAGAAACTGAAAAAGTTCGCGATCAGCACCGAATTCTACAATTGTGTCGTATAACACCACAAATCTCTCGAGACACTTCCCTTTGGATAGCCACCTCACTTGTGTGTGAAGAAGAAGACGCACATAATCCTCGTTCATTTCTTCACAGAAAACCTTGAAGAGTCTCTCAGTTTTCGGATGAAATTTGATGAAGTTGATCACTTTTATGCACTTTTTCATCACATCGTTGAGCTCCGGAGTTAGGCCCTGCGCCGCCAAATTCTCTCTGTGAAGAACACAGTGCACGGTGATCATCTCAGGGTAATCATCTTTGAGAAGTTTCAACACACCATTCCTACGTCCCATCATGGTGGGAGCACCATCGGCAGCAGTGGAAACGATGTTTGAGATTGGAATTTCATTAGAATCCAGAAAGGTTTGTCACGACACTATAAATATCCCCGGCGGTAGAAGTGGTTTTTAATGATTCACAAAACAGCATCTCCTCCACAAACGTTGAGTTGAGTTGGAACCTGGCGTAAGCAAGTAGAAGGCACTCACTGTCTCGCACCGTTTTTTCGTCGAGGGCGAGAGAGAATTTGTTTTTTTGAAGGACTTTCACCAATTTCGACTGAAGATGATCCGCGATTTCATCAATCCGACGTCGAACGGTATCATTGCTAAGAGGCAACGCAGCAAGTTCCCGTTGGGCCTGTTTGCATCGTACGCAGGAAGATTTCGAAGACCGGCTTCAGCAGTTTTTCGCCATCAGTGTGGGGTCGGCCTTGCTTTCCGAGGAGATAACTGAGTTCGTAACTTGCTTGGAGGCCGCGGTCAGTTAAATTGGTTGCAGATTTAAACAGCAATTCTAGTTTCTGCTCTTTTGATTTTAACGATTTATCCCGGAGGCGTTAAAAATAATCGAGGGGCTTGTTCCGGTGCTCGGGATGAACTTTTGTAATATGTTCATCGAGCTTCACTGGCCGCATTGAGTCATTGCAAAATGATCTGTAGCACAACAAACAGTGCGGTCTTGTTTGGTCAGAAACTGTAGAAGAATGATGTATATTGCTTAGTTGTTTATCTGCACCACTGATAGTGGATTGCAGAATTGTTCGTTTATTGGTCTATTTGATTTGTCGAGAGACACTATCGTTCTCGCCACGCACGCTGGTTTTCCCTTGCCGACTCAGGGGCTATAAGATATTACTACATGGTGGCAGCGGTAAACGTGGACGTGAACTGAACAATGACCGAAGATAGACCTGCGGGAACTTTCGGAAACCCATCTGGAATTCCATTGCCTGATCCATTGCCCCAATCCACTATTACACAAGCTGAAGTATGGCCAACATGGCGCAGACGGTTTGAAAGGTATAGAATTGCTTCTCAACTGAACCTAAAACCGGAAAATGAACAAGTGAGCACACTATTGTACGCCGTAGGCAATTCTGCTGACGATATTCTGTCTACTCTCAATGTCGATGAGACTGTCGCAACATTCGAGGACATGATAGATGCCTTCGACTCGTATTTTGAAGCGCGGAAAAACACAATAGTTCTTAGAGCAAAGTTCAATAAACGCAGCCAGAGATATGGGGAAACAATTGATGATTTTATACAAGATTTATTCAAATTAGCTGCAGAGTGTAAATATGGTGCACTACGAGAAGAGTTGATACGCGACAGGATCGTTGTCGGGGTAAATGACGAGGGTTTGTCTGATCGGCTCCAAGGAAAAGCTCATTTGACTCTCGAAGAAGCAGTTACCTTAAGCCGCCAACATGAATCGAGGAAACTAAATCGCGAAGTAGTTCGGGGTAATAAAGAATCTGTTGATTTTGTCAAACAAAGCAAGCAAACTGTAAACCAAAGTTTCGCAAACAGACGCCTTACCAACAGTTTACTATCGAACAGAGGTCCTACAACCAGTGGTAGCACTAGCTATACAAAATTATGCCGCTTTTGTGCTATGAAGTATCATGAACGAGAAAATTGTCCTGCTGAGAACGCTATTTGTCATCACTGCTCAAACCGGGGACATTTTGTAAAAGCCTGCAGATTGCGAATGAGATCCCCAAATCTAGCTTCCAAAGTTAATGAGTTAAACATAGCTGAGGGAACGGAAAGGAACAATGAGTGGTATGACGAAAGTACATTTTTGGGCGAAACAGTGGACTGCAATTCCAATAGCTTTTGGACCGCAAACGTTCAGGTTAATGGTCGAAAAACGGCATTCAAGTTAGACACAGGTGCGGCGGTCTCCATATTGAGTGATACAGTCCCTTGGCTCGACGTAGAATCATTGACACACATCGATAAATGTCTCCAAGGACCCGGTGGTACAGAATTGAGACCGATCGGAGTTATAGAAGCGACCCTGACCATCGGAGGTAACAGCTGTTCCGAGGTTTTGTACGTTCTCAGAAATCAGAGATACTCTCTCCTGAGTAAGGTGGCCTGCGAAAAACTGAATCTAGTTACTCGGACTGCAATTAATGAAGTTGTCGGAAGTTCTTTAAAAGATTTCAAAGTGAGATACCCTAATTTATTCAACGGATTAGGAAAGCTGAATACAGAATATCATATCACATTGAGACCCGAATCTAAGCCAATACAAATATTCACACCCAGAAGAATAGCCCACCCACTTTTGCCCGAAGTTAAGATGGAAATACAAAGAATGATGGAACTTGGAGTCATATCGCCGGTCACGGAGCCAACTGAATGGTGTTCTGGACTCGTATGCGTACCGAAAGCCAATAAGAAAGTAAGAATTTGTGTTGATTTGACGAATTTGAACAGATCAGTAGAACGTGAAATTCACCCGATGGCTTCCGTGGATGCCAGCTTAGCAAAACTGGGGAGAAGTACTGTATTTAGCAAACTTGATGCCAACAGTGGATTCTGGCAAATACCTCTTGATGAGGAATCGAAGAATTTAACTACATTTTTGACACCGTTCGGAAGGTATAGATATAACCGCCTGCCATTCGGTATTTCGTCGGCGCCAGAAATCTTTCAACGTACCATGTCAGGGATCTTAGAAGGTCTCGAGGGAGTTATTTGTCACATGGACGATATCTTGGTCCACGGTGCCAATCGCAACGAACACGATTCGCGACTACATCAAGTTTTAAGTAGATTGCAAGAATCCGGTCTAACGCTGAAGTGTGACAAATGTGAATTTTCCAAAAATTCCATAAAGTTTTTAGGAAATATCATCGACGAGCAAGGAATTAGTATTGACCCACAAAAGACTGATGCCATTCGAAATTTTCCCCCGCCCAGAAATATAAAGGAACTTCAGAGATTCATGGGAATGGTAAACCATCTTGGAAAATTTATCCCTCGACTGTCTCAGATCAATGAACCACTGCGCCAGCTATTGAAAGACGATAATGAATGGACATGGAGCTTCGGCCAAGAGCGAGCATTCGAACAGATAAAAAGAATGTTGACTTCGTCGGAAACATTGGCCTCTTATGACCCACGTAGAGAAACTATTATCTCAGCGGACGCCTCATCAACTGGAATCGGAGCCGTTCTTCTACAGTTACACGATGGAGCAAGACGACCGGTATGTTTTGCCTCTAGATCCTTAACAGACACGGAACAGAGGTATGCAGTTATTGAAAAAGAAGCCCTGGCGTCCTGTTGGGCATGTGAAAGATTTAGTGAATACGTCCTTGGTTTGAACTTCCATCTGGAAACCGATCACAAACCGCTCGTTCCTTTACTCAGTACTACAGATTTATCGAAAACTCCCGCTAGAATACAGAGATTCCGACTTAGGATGATGAGGTATTCGCCCAATGTCAGATATGTACCAGGAAGCTTTCAATACACTGCTGATGCGTTATCACGAGTGTCACAAGAAAACCCGACAGTGTCAGAAATTGAATTTATCTCGGAAATTCAGCACTTTGCAAGGCACACAGTTTCGAAACTTCCGGCATCACCTCAGAAACTATCCGAAATTATAACAGCACAGCACAACGACGAGGACATCCAGGAAATCAAGACATACGTTACAGGCGGTTGGCCGAAGTATAGACCAACAGAACCCCACTTGAATCAGCTCTGGGATGATCGATCACATTTTACAATTATCGACAATATCCTTCTCTACAATGAACGTATTGTTATTCCAAAATGTCTAAGGGATGATGTACTCTCAAGACTGCATGATGGCCATTTAGGGATCTAAATGTCGTGCCAAAGCAAAAGACGCTGTTTGGTGGCCTAAAATTTCAAAACATATTGCGAACTTTGTTTCAAATTGCGCTGTTTGTTTGAAAAACAGGTCTGAAAGGAAGGAGCCTCTAATTCCTACTGAATTTCCTTCCAATGCATGGCAGAAAGTTGGATCCGACATTTTTGAGCACGCTAGCCGAACTCTTGTTGTTGTAGCTCTTGTTGTTGATTACTATTCCCATTGGATCGAAATCAGAGAAATGAAAGGTTATACGACAGAGCATCTAGTCAACTGTTTGAAAAGCATTTTTGCCTGCCAAGGAATACCAGAAACTGTTATTTCTGATAATGGGCCTCAATACAATTCTGAAGAATTCAGGAAATTCGCTCAGATATACTCCTTCAAGCATGAAACCAGTTCCCCAAGGTTCCCTCAAGCTAACGGTGAAGCAGAAAGAGCAGTTAGAACAGTAAAGAACTTACTGAGAAAAAATCCAGACCCTTACATGGCATTATTGGCATACCGAACTGCTCCTCTGATCAACGGCAAAGCTCCCTGTCAATTATTGATGAATAGAATGCTTCAAACCAGAATACCTGTGATACCTTCCAAGCTGAAACCGGAAATTGCAAATGAGGATAATTTACGCAAGAAGGAAGAATCCTACCGCATGAAACAAAAAAGAAATTTTGACAAACGCTATCGAACTAGCGAACTACCGGAGTTGGGAATTAATGATTTGGTTTGGATTAGAGACTTGAAACGAATGGGACATATTATTGCTCGGGCGGAGCAACCCCGATCTTTTATTGTAGCTTCTGGTAGCAGCCGGATACGTCGAAATCGTTTGGCACTGGTATTGATGACGAAGTCGATGTCAGCGTGTTCTTCGAGAGAAGGAGACGAGTTCAGCGATTCATTCGACCAAGGGCGAAACTCGTGGACGCTTCACGGAGAGTATTCTTCATCATCATCTCCGGTTCGGTCGGGGGAGGAAGAGAAGACGAGACAAGATTCATCTGCAATTATCTCGAGAATACCAGACCCTCTCCAGGATGCAGCATCTCAATCGAATGTGGTGTCAGCAACAGATGACTATTCGCCTCAGACGAACTGTTACGTGACACGATCAGGTCGACCAGTTATTCCGCCTAATCGTTACATCTTTAACAGTGATTAGTGCTTCCTCTGAATTGCATGCCTTGAATTGATTTGCAGTTTAATGTATCATCATGTGATCCGAACTGTTCACACACACCGATGACTGTATACGCCTACTGTGAAATGACAATGTTTGTTAAAAGGGGAGATGTAGAAGAATGATGTATATTGCTTAGTTGTTTATCTGCACCACTGATAGTGGATTGCAGAATTGTTCGTATATTGGTCTATTTGATTTGTCGAGAGACACTATCGTTCTCGCCACGCACGCTGGTTTTCCCTTGCCGACTCAGGGGCTATAAGATATTACTACAGAAACATCACTGATAAATCCAAATTTCAAGTAGTCCGTGGAATATTGGCGAACTTTCCTTTTACTGTCTGATGACAATTGATCTACATCCTTGCGTTTTGGCATTGTAAAGAAATCACAACATAAACTGGCTCAGTTTTTGTCACAAATTGACTGAAGAAATGCGAACTCTATGTGCGGAAGGATCTAATTAACAAACGCATTGGCTTATCGTGCGTTAACTGCAATCGGACGCAGTAGGATAAGAACAGCATCGGAAGCAGTAGGAAAAGAACAGTTAGTTCTTGGGCCAATCAGAATTGTTCTCGACGCATAAGAGAACAGTGACTGTGTGTGTACATGACACACGAAAGCAGGTGTGTCGCGCACCAAATATAGGCGAGAGAACAGCACGCACTTGGTAGAGTCCATAGAAATAAATTCCTGTGCATGAGCGGTTGGAGGCAAAGTAACAAGAATTCATTTCTATGGTAGAGTCTAACAAAGCAGCTAGACTGGCCTAACGTGTGTCTCTACCGCAGACCCGATTGTACGCGCGTGTAGGAGGGAAAGCATCATGCTTTATGTGTTGTACACATATGTATACATTATTTTAAACCGAGTTCTGAAAATTTAGTAGCACTTTATCTACTATATTTCAGGTAGTTTCAATCCTCCCCAAATCCCCCCTCACCATAAATCCTCCCCTCACTGTTTAAATTCCTCCCCTAGGGGTCCAAGTGGACCCTTTGGAGAAACATTGGTCTAAGGGGAACATTCTCTTTATGTACTTTAGGGAGAACTTTCGGAACTTCAATCAGAGTTTTGTCGTTTATTTAATTTGCACCTTATTCTTAGTTCTGTGGTTTTCTGGCTAATTCTATTTCTATGTTTCGTTCTCTCTTATCTCTATGCCCTCATGTGCGTCTGTTTTTCACTTCTGTATGCGACCTTGAATTTTGAATTTTTGTATGTTACAGTGTCAATACAATCATGTTTCACATCCAGTTTGTCTTGATAGTGGTGCAGTGCTGTCGACCGAAACGCGTCGATAATAAACATTCTTATTATAAAGTGTGGTTTTCCTGCATCATAATCTCAATCGCTCTGGCTGTCGGACTAAATTGTATGTTTTTTACATGTTTTTGATCACTGCTAACCATAATTATCAAACGAGCGTTTTGAAATTGTATTACTGTCAATAGAGATCTCAGTAACATGATCAATGCATTTCAAGCAAACGTTCTGAATGATATGCTTGTAAACCATGTATTAACTGTCAATTCTGTTGACTAGGCCAGAGACTCAAAGCTTTAATGCGAGAGTTCAATGACTCCGGGATTTGATGGACGCATTGGTTCCAACAAAGCACCCCATGAAATTAAATCACACAACTTCCATTTGACGGTAGCTATTCATGCATGCACTGCGCGGACTCTGTGCTGACAATTTCAATATCAACTCCGTCAATTCACTATTATAGGTGGGCAATCGGATAGTTCAATTACATACAGCTTAATATATTTCCACATGATTACATCACATCCTAAAATACATGGAACTTAATGCATATGGAAATATTTAGGAGACATTATTAATAGAGGCATGGCCTGCGCCATTAAAATTTTATCGAGCGTATATAATCTCAAATAATACTAAATTATAAATGGCCCTATCCCAATGAATACAATTTTCTTTAGAATTTTTGTGTAATTGTCAGCTGCAAGTGCCCTCGTATTTTTTTATCATCCGTAATTTAACCCTTTGCGCACATATTTTACAAGCATCACATCCTTTGCGCATATAGGGACAAATGTGCCCCATGCTCGTGTTTTGTTTTCAACTCAACATATTTTGTTTTAAGATGATTATTAAGTCAAACTATAACACCTGAAGTGCTCCAGTATGTTAATGGAAAAATATTTTAAACATGTATTGCATTTAGTCAATTTTGTCATTATGTTGAGTGGGACACTGTCCATGTGCGCAATAGGAGGATTAACTAATAGAATTTGAATTTTTGATGGATACTAAGATGATTAATACGAATTGAATTAAATTTCAGTCGCGAATCGCTTTAACAAGCGGTGATCGATCATCGGACAACTGCTAATCGGAACTTCATTTTTCTGAATCGCGCCCATCCTCTGGAGTCTATTGAAATTATCTGTCTGTAAACTTATATCACAAACGTCAGTATGGACTAAGCCTACAATAGTAATACTTTTTGACGAAATATCTTTGTCCTCAATGAAGATCGGACAATTTCTACATTTTAGAAAATAGCAGTTACCCATATTGTATCTTCATTTGCATAACTTCACACACGTTTACAGTATATTTATGTCTTCTGCTGCCTTGAACCTAATCAGCCATAAGCTTTTGAATCAACCATACAAGCTTTTGAATAACAATTTTGCCTCAATGTTATGCATTCTAATTATCAAGCTGTAACGCTAACCAGCCACGATCCTAATTTGCGCAGATATAGCATCCACCATAGCTTATCTGTCTCAAAATCAATTGATCACTCAAATTTCGACAGACATAACAAAAACTTTCAGATTAACGTGAGAAGTCCACAGTCAAAATTTTTGATATGGAGTGTGTATAAATAATTTCCTATCATGCTCATGCACTTTGTCTATATGAACACTTTCAAGTTCTGTGAACATCTCATAGTGATGGGCAAACACATTTTCGGAAATTTTGGTCAAATTCTCGTGTCAGCGATCAGAAGTGACAATAGCACTTAAGCTAAATAGAAAGAGATCTGAGGACATTCCATGTCAAAATTTATGGCTCTGGCAGTACTTTTCGCATAATTAGAGAAAAAATGGCGAATCTCATTTTTTCCCAAAAATCTTCCTCTTAAATTGGTTTTGCATGTATTTCTCTTTGATCCTGTCTGACAAGAGCAGTAAGCGGATAGAACTAGACAGACGTTCAGATTGCACGATTCTCCATCACTCAATATATAAGTATTTGACATGGGTTTGTATGAAATGAGATAAACTGAAATTCAACCCGTCTTCGCACCCCCTTCTACCTTTACTACACTTTCAACTAAATTGCGTAGCATTGAATTAATTCAGCAAATTTACGGAAAATTGGAAGCCTTGAGGTATCATATTTATTCTTCTTGCAGTTGGCGTGCCATCTCAGTAAAAATTCAGTATGTTCCGAACAGCAATTTTTTAATATTATTACTTCTGGATAACAAGCATTAAGAAAAATATATTGTTTAAAGACACTTCAAAATAGTTCTATAAATATCCTTTTGATCGCATTTGCTTATAATTTTCTTGAGTGTTGGTGGCAAGCTGTTATTCACTGTGATTGTGTGAACCACTGACCATAAGTACATTTCTCCCAAGCCATCACCGGGAATCGTCCCTGTCTTACCCAGGAACTCTTGCAACAATTTCAATGCCTTGGGCCTTTCTTTTTGGGAACCATGAAGCAAATTGAGATCAATCAAATCAATTAGAGAATTAACTTTGGAGGAACTGATGCTTTTGCCATCTAAGACAGAGATCACAAAACGAATGAGCATGGCCTCTCCAATAAGAGGGTGAACAGAGAAAGCTCGGTTGGTAATCGTAGTACATCGCCCGAAAACATTTTCCTTCCATACCAACGAGACAAGTATATCTGATGATCCTCGACTCAGATCTTTGTTATCAAGCAAACTACATAATCTTATCCACTTTTCGCTTCCCGTTTTCGTTGTACTTGAATGAATATGTGAAGTTACAAAGACTTTGTATCCTCTGCCGCGAAGGAAAAGGATGGTTAAGAACACTGCAATAGGAGGATTATTGATATCAGCATGAATAGCAATACTGATTTTGTCAGTTGTACGCGAAGACATTGAAGCAGTGGTCTGCAATTTGATACCTCGTCTTCTTGCAAGTGCTTCTATCTTTGACTGCAGTTCAAGTAGATTTCCTTCAAGTTTCGCATGTTGCTTTTCCAACAGATCGATGTTTGAGGACAATCCTGATGAGCTTTCACTCGGTTTTTGTGTCACAGGGGTAACGACAGTCTTATTTACTGCCTCCATCGGATACATTCGATTTGACAACTCCACCGGTGCGTTTGGATCCAAAATAGGAGCAACTTTATACATGTATTTTTCTGGAAGAGAAAAGGAAATTCTATAATTCATCGGCTATGTTTTGGCATAATAATTTGATAAAATAAAATGTAATACAGAATAATAGCATATTGTTGGACCTTCAGTTGAGGAATGGAAAATACTTGAATAGCCACCATTTAATCCAACATCAGAAATCATCAGCAGGACTACGTGTAGTTCACATCTCTCAACATAGACAAAACTCAGTACTTAAACATGCCCCTATGCCCGAAGTAAATTTGAGAAACACTATTAGCAGCTATCGCTATTTCAGTTTGCTCCCAACTTCAACTGAGGATGCAACTCAGTTTTTTTAGGTGTAGAATACATTACCCCGGTACTTGATTTTGATTTGGACAGCACATCGTGAACTTTTTTTAAAAATTTGAAACTTCTGGCGGTAGTTGCAGGTCTACACCGGGTGCTTGTCGAAGTATGGCAACGCGCTATCGACGAGGTAATTTGAACTGATAGCTATATGAGCATTTAACATTACACTAGTGACTGTAAAGTCCTTATGGTTTTAAATGTAATTGACTGCAATTATTAATCAGATATTGCATTTGATTATAATTACTAGTTGCAGTAATTGTAAGTAGTTGTAATTCTGCACTAAATGCAGCATGTCTTTCGTGCTAGAAATTAATGTGCCTACACAACAATTAACTACATTCAGCAGACTACTTTTCACAGTTACCGCCTTTTATTTTATACAAGGTTCTCCTTACAATGGGAGAAATGCTATCAAATTCCGCTGACAATTTCTGAAGTCATATTTTGTTCATTCACCATTTTGACAGACAATGAATGCACACGTATTTACTAGTTGCAAGCACATATTTGGTATTATGTTGTCTGAAATGAAGATCCGTCCTATGTTTCCACACCATTTAATGAACAAGGAAGTTTTTGTTGGGAATATGTATAGAAACCAATATCTTTGCGTTTAGCATTGGCATACATGCGATTGAGGTTATGTTGAAAAATCATCCGTAGTACCAGTATTGTCAACGGCTCGATAGCAAAAAGAATAGGCCAATTTTTTCATGCAATTAACCGAACCCCGCAAATCGAACAATTCACTTATGAATGTCATATACGTGCTGTAAGACTCATTATGAACATCAAAATAGTGTGCAATGCTTAATAACAATACACTGTAGATCTTATCTCTTATTGAATTAACTGAGAGAAATATGATCTGAGTGACAGTGACTGATCTGATTAGTTACATGCCAAAGGATTGAAATTTTCTGAGCTTCAAATGAAAGCTTGGTAAATCAATGTTGCGGAATTAAGGCTACTTTTTCCAAGTTATTGGTTGGGTAGAGTCAAGATAAATATTGTCGCTAATTGTAAATTTATATTTAGAAACTAATTTCGATCTTCACCAGAAGATCATCGTCAGGCATAGAAGGAAAACGTTTACATGCACAAAATTCAAAATTCACGTTACATAAAGTGTAATAAGACATCATGAGCTAGAAATATACATGAATAAGAGAAAAGGAATAGAAATGTGAGCATGAGACAAATAGCATTGCTTGTACTACACTTTATCAATAGCAAAGGCTAAGATATAATTACTTCTTATATTTTCCATTTCCATTTGTTCCAACAAAATTAATAATAAACTAAAAAAGTGTTTTCAGTCGGGAAAATTTGAATGTCATTTTGAAAAGAAAAAATATAAAATTGAGAAGTGCTTTGAAAAAAAATAGAAAAACAACTCAAAATCGCTCTTTACAACATTGCCCCATTACAGATAAATCATTTGGAAATCGAAAAAACGTTGAGCTAACATGCGATTCCTGTACGAACTTCTGCATTGGTATCACCACAAGAACACTCCACATAAAATGCAAAGAACATTCCACAAATTCTACCTCATCTATGAACAAACATGAAAATTGTCAGCACTTCCTTTCGACAACAATTCTAACCCATGATTCAGATGATGCTAACCAGCCTGCGTTTACGAGAAGCCTTACTGATAAAGAAATTAGACTAAAAAATCAATGGTAAATCTGAACTCGAACTTTACAGAGATTTTCTCTTTATCTAGTGATACGTAAGATTTTCTATCATGTTGATCACTTTATCATTATTCACATTCCTTCATTCTCGTTTAATCCTTTTTCCTTTCAGTCAGATTACAGGCAATTTCTATTTCCTTGCTTTTGGTAAAATGTAGCCCAACGCCATCTGTCTCATGCTCACATTTCTATTCTTTTTCTCTTATTCATGCATATTTCTAGCTCATGATGTCCTTTACTCTTCATGTAATGTGAATTTTGAATTTTGTACATGTAAATGTTCTATGCCTGACGATGATCTTCTGGTGAAGATCGAAATTAGTTGCTAAATATAAATTTAAAATTGGTGACAATATCTATCTTGACTCTTCCCAACCAATAACTCGAAAATATGTATAGTCAAGACATTCACAAAATTAAGGCTACTGTGGGATTCCAAAACAGAAATTTTATCAATCAAAAAAGGATAACAAAATTGGGTTGAATTCTTTAATATTGTATTGTCAGCACAATATTTAAACAATTTGGGTAAATGAATAGGGAATAATGAGCTTTATGAACATGAAACACAAAAAAAATATTTTTTCACTGTTCATGTAAATAGGATGAAGAACACGTATTATCGAAGAACAAGCTGATCATCTTTAAAACTTAAGCTCTTCAATTATGAGTGTTTGGGCAACGATAGATGAATAATAAAAGCGATGTTTAGATATTCAAGGACGCTTCAGGTGTCGACCTTTCATCAACAAGAGATTGCAAAACTGAAAGTAGAGCTCACTTTCAACTATGCATACATCATGAAAACTTCCTGACTGAAGAAATTACTTGTGGTGATTTTTTGTATATTCAAAATTGTACATAACAGTTTTGAATATACCTACACGAGTAACATCTCAAAAAATCAGATTATGCAAATACTAATTTTAGAAGTGTTAAAATTTACACTAATTTCAATCAAAAATTGTTGGCAGCTGTTACTATAACCAGATCAGACGATTCTTTTGTATTGCTAGCTTTTTCGCTTGACAATTTTCGGCCTCAAATTCAAAAACGTTATCTTGTATGATAGCTGCTATCTTCCTATTATAATTCTCCAGCAGTTGTTCGGCCAGGTTTTTGGACTGATAGTTGACTTTCTTTTTCCTCCAAAATGTTTTGCAATATGTTTTGCACTTTGGATTTGTTCATGGATTCTCTTCCTGTTAACGAGTTCCTTTTCCGTTTGATGATAGTAGCCATCGAGTTAATTCAACAACTGAATTAATATAGTGAAACTCGAATATGATGTATTATCATTAACTGCACAAATTTTCGACCGAAGTCGTAGTTAGGTGCGTGCAATATGAAAAGCTGGCTGACATACAAGCTGCAAAGACGGAAAGCCCGCGCCACATTCATGAAAAAAATTCCAGAATCATTGATAATCACAATTTACCCTGATTCACCAAAAAATTTGGTTTCATTAACCTAATGGAAGAAAGAAGTTAGAAGAAAGAACAGCTGAGCTGTATCCGGCAATCAGAGAGGCAATGAGAGTCTACCGACGGAAAGACGGCAAAGAATCCATGAATCACTCGGAGGACGCTTCTATTTCCGGATGAAAAGTTAAGTCGAAACATAACTGACTACAGTTTGAAGAGACAATGAAAATATACAGGAGAGAGTGTTATGAAGTTCGAAAGGCAGTACGAGCAGATATGAAAATATGGCTGTAGGAGAAACACCGACAGGTTAAGCAGAGTGCGCAAAAGCAGAGACACACCAAGCATACCTGCTGATCAGAGATACCAATACAAAATGGGAATCGAAGCAACGATTGGCAAAAGATCGCGATGGACACCTGTTGCAGACATCCAAAGAGACCAAGGAGAGATGAACTGAGTGCTGCCGAGACCTGTATGCGTAGACGGATAATTATGACACCACAGCAGTGACAGATCTCGAAGACATTGCACCCCAAGACGACGACAGAAATGACGAAATACTCAGGTGTGAAGTCGAAACAGTGACCAAGAAACTAAAACCACATAAGGCTCCGGACAAAGATGAAATCACAGGAGAGATGCTACATGCTTTGAGAGATCGAAGAGCACTAGTCACAGACACTGACATTATCACGGTGTGGAATTGACACAGATGTAAATACTGGCATTGTCACTCAGATGAATACAGAGTGAAATACACTGTGTTTTTGCCGTGCTTCGGGGATAAATTTTGTAGGGCAATTCCATAAATTACGAAAGGACGTTCTGACACATCGTCGTCATTCCACATCATAAAGCAATGAGATTTATCCATGAGAATGGCACCAAACCATGCCAGATAAGTCTGAAATATTAATCACTTCAAATATTCAATAGCAGTCCCTCTTTCGACGCTAGAGGGACTACCATTAGATATTTGAGAAGTGATTACTATTTCAGACTAATCTGGCATGGTATGGTGCAATTATCATGGAAATCGTCGCACTTCCTCAAGGTGAGAAATGACGACTTTCTGTCAAAGCTTCCGTGCGTAATTTATGGAATTGCCCTGTAGTCAATCTAGACGTCCCTTAGATTTAACAGATTTGATTCCAAAGTACAGATGATTTTCAAAAACAAGTCACCGCTTTCCCAATCGCCACAACCGAGACGTGACTATTGTAGATGTGCTGATAATTGCATTTCTTGCCAAAGTGTTTCGAAACCTGGTGATTGAGTCTCAAAACATTTTGTTTAAGATTTGCTGCATTCCCGGTTTACTGAGTATTAAAGTGTAGAGAATTCCCCAGTGGTTAAACATATGTCTGATGCTCATATATATATATATATATATACTCTCGTTCTTCAGTCTCCGTGTCACTCTTTTGGAGAATTGTCGAACGCAATTCACGCCACCCTTATGTTGGACGCTAAGTGGAAGCTATACATACACGTCGGCTACCAGGCAAATTGATGAATAAGCATCTTGCTCGTTATTTGGACATCTGTTATTAATACGTTGACCTCCGCTTTTTCTTCCTACTTTTATCCCTTCTTATATTACTACCAATATTTTTCCATTATTTTGTCAACTTTTTATGAATCTATTATTTCTTGATTAATTGACTCTACTTAATTTTTTTCTTACTTCTTTGTCATTGCGAATTGTGATACTTTCTCTCACAATGCAATCTTTAAAATTTATTTTGTCTATTTGTCGACTTAATATGGATTTTTTATATATTGTCATCGCTGTACAATGTATTATTCTGTTCTTAACCTGTTATCATTTTAGCATTCTATTTTACCATTGACACTGTGACAATGCCAGTGTCTTCATCTGTATATCAGACAGTTTCTATGCCAGTATCTATTGCATATCAATCAAATAATGACATAAATATAATCATTAACAAACAACACCTGTTAACTTGACATAGGATTCAGGAAGATTAAATGTTCAGAGAGACCCAAAACCTACGAGTAGATAAATACAAAGAAAACAAGCAAAATCAATTGTTTGGGATACTTCTGGCTAACATATTCCTTGTATTGGACCTATCAAGAGAAATCCGAAGCTGTTGGTGCATCTCTGCGAATGGCAATGTGGTCTGCATTCACTTAAAGGGTTATACGTGGACCACTGTCGCTTCATCGTCTCACACACCGTATACTATCACATCTAACGGAACACACTTCCAACCGAGCTGATGGCATTTCTCGCTGTTGGTTTGGTGCTTCCTCTCATCAGCCGCTTTAAGACATTCCTGTGTGGCACTCGCTCCATCTTTTGTGTCTGGTCTGCGCGGGTGGGGGGGGGGTTTGCACCACAGCAAAATCAAAGCGCCTGACTGCCCTAATGACCAGGATGGAAACAGGACACCTGTTGGGCGATGATTATCGCCTGTTCGACCTGCACCTTGCTCTCATTTTAGGGACTGAACATACCGGCACGACAATGCGAAAAAATGAGCCTCACAGCTTGCTAAGCCGCTAAACAATGTCAGGTCCATGTCTACATGTCAGATTCAGAGCATGGTAACCCGAAATATCTAAGAACTTTCCGGGCACATGAGTCATACGGTATGATTTTCATTTTAAGGTAAGCATTATTGAGGTAAGTATACCTCATTTTCATCAGACATTGGAGCTCCTTTGGCTCGTGCTTTTGTTCGAGACCAGGGCTTGGCGTGAGTGCAAGCCAATCCGAAGCACAAGAATCGGATATTGCAATATCGAGTTCAGTCAACACTTAAGGGCAGATTCTGTACAAAATTTGCATGATTGTTCTTCATCGATGTACTCAGATAAGACACGTTGCCTGCAGCATTTACTTCGAGGAGTTTTCTTCGATACAGAAGATTTACATTAACTTCTGAATCAAAAGTTTCTGACATTCGAGCGCCTATCGAATCAGTATTTGAGACTGAAGAATTATCTGCTACTGAAGCATGTTGCTCCAGTGATCGAAGTCCAAGTCCAAGACCGCTAAACTTAAGTGGAAATTTTGCTTGACGTCACGCCAAATCAGTCAATTGGATGTAGGTTGAATCTTCAAGGCAACCCATCACATCAGAATCAAACTTTCTTTGCAAACGAGATACCAAACATGGTTGACAACATCTAGCAATGTGTGCCAATTTACAGAACCCACTACAAGACCAAACAAGCTACAGAGCGATTTGAGGATCATGAAAATCTGCAATGGCACTCTATCTTGTTCCCAAGAAAATGATCAAAGAATTCAACATTCACAACAGGTGCTCCAAGAATTTTCATATTAGATTGCTTACTAGTCTTCACATCATTAGGAAGCGATTTGATATCATTCCGACAAAAGAAGACATTCAAACTAAGTCCTGACCAAGTTTGAGCCTTAGTTATTAAGTCGATGCAATTATACATGGATTGCTCTGTGGCACAAAGGATGCCATCATCTGTATACCATCAGTTACGTTCAATTTCCGGGATACTGTTCAACGATTCAATCAAATTATTTAGGCCCAGCGCAAAAGGCAAATGATCTAAAGGATCGTGTTGATGAACATCAGTAGCTGAATTCACCGTCCCAGTTGAATACCAGAGACATTGATTCTGTTTGTAGCATCACGCTGCGAATGGCAATAATTCACGAAGATTCTCTTCACATTGATCTATGACACATTGTCATGAATTATGGTGAAAGCGTTATACACAGCACCCTTGAGAATGACGAATTCATCATCCATCCAATGAGCGTCAAAAATTTCTCTCATCGTGTGTACTACCTTTTCAACTCCTGGATACGAAACTCAGAACTTATGAGGATCGAAGGTTGCCTTGAACTTCTCTGTTCGAACTCTACACAAACATTTTCCTGCAGATCGACGTACGACTTTATCCACTGCAATTGGACGGACATCGAATCGAGAGTAGCATCCAAATCTGACTTTTTAAAGCAGCGAGACTTGCCCCGGTATAATACGGTGCGATTTCTGCACAAGCGTGATCTGATATAATATAATTCGTGAAGAAGCGAAGAGTAGCATACAACCTGGTAGGCAAAGATGCACTGCAAGCTTCCAATATGTGCTCCACGCATAAGCCAGCAAATCCACTTTTAGCATCTACACGTGTATCTTTTCTTCATGTCGATTCCACACCGTAAAGGCCGGTTCATACTTATGCGCGTTGCGCATCCGCGTGATGATGTATGCCTCTGGCGAACAGGGAAATCCAATGTGAATCTGTGCGTAAGAGGAGGAGATTGCATTGAAAGGCATCGCCATGGCGATCTTCCATATTCTTGAAGGAAGCGATATGTTCGCGCGGAAGATTTTGAGAGTTGACCAAAAGTTAACTTTCTCCGCGTTGCGCGTAGCTCAACTGTAGAAAATATCTTATCTTGTCGGAGGGAGCATATCAACTTAAAGTCCATCCACCATCATTTGTAAATATTTTCTTCTATTCTGGTCTTAAATACAATACAGGAAGGAAACTCAAACGTTTCCCAATTACTTTAATCAACAAGTTATTCATGAATTGTGACGTCACTCTAACCATGAGCATCCATGAGTAGCTGCATGAGTTAGTTTCGACCTCAACCGCTCCACAGAATCAAAAAAGCGAGCTTTTGACATCCGAAAATACTGGTGTTGAATTTTATTATCACCAGTATCCCATATGACTTCATGAGACTATGAAATTCTCCAGTCTCCGAACACAATATATTCAGTGATCGAATAGTGTGTCCTTTTACTTTTCTTGCATTTGTACTTCCTGTACAACAGGGCGATAGCGGTCAAGTCGCAACCTTCCATGCGCGTTGACAAATTGACAAAGTATAAACGCTAGGCAATGCGTATCCGCACAGCACAATATTTTGGGTAAGAAACACAGCATCATGCGTCTGTCGAGTTGATGCGAGCGGTCACGTGAATATGACGCTGAACGCCACGCGCACATCAATGCGGACAAGTATGAACCGACCTTGACAATGTCAATGTCTGTGGACTAGTGTTCTTCAATCTCTGTGCACAACAGTCAGCCCTTCATAATGTGCGCACTTGATGAAGGCCTCGGTCGAAAATTTGTGCAGTTATTATTAATAATACTTTATATCATTGCCGCAATTTTGATTCATGAGTTCCTTCTCTTGACACACACTGCCTCTTCGGCTTCATATTTTGCTTTGTATGCAACGGCTGCATTAAATCCTGTCATTACATAATCTTGATCAAGAGAGAAACGGTGGATTTCATGTGACTACTTTGAACAAGAAAATCCATTGATATTCCGCTCCTTGATAAGTAAGCCACAAAGTTCAAAAGCAAGCGTTCAAAGGCTTTCGGAAGGGATAGTCACAGATCCAAAGGCGATACGGCACAGTGCTGAATAATCCTGAATACTCAGCACTGCTTGATTCTCTGTATATACTGTCCTTGTTAAAACAGAAGTTATATCCAACCAAAACTGCATAACATCCCTTCTACAATGCGAGCTGTCTATTTGAGAAAGTGAGGGACTGTTTCAAAAAGTTTTCATTTGATACGAAGGATGGATGAAGATATCGGAAGCATCGCTTTGACTTTCTTCATCACATAATTTCACCCGAAATATTATCACTGATATAATCACCAGAAAAAGACGAAGAAGAAAATTACGCGGCAAATTTACACAGTTTGTAAAAAGAACACACATTGCGCAACTCCCGCAGGAAGCAGCAACACTGCAGAGTAGGCCTTCATCTTCAATGTGAAAGTTGGCGTGCATTATGGCTCTACTCTCAGTCCGCGTCTCTTCAGCATAATCATGTACAGTTCGACAGGCGCAAGAAGTCATGCACCATGGGACATCATGTTCGCGAATGAGGCGGCCCTGTGTGCAAAGTCGAAAGGAGAAGCTAAAAGCAGTCTGGAAAATGGAGGAAATAATACAGCTGTCTAGAAACACGAGACATGCATGAGAGCAGGAGGAAGACGGAATACTTGAGCACGGAAGGAGGCATGAAAGACGGCAGATTGGATAAGCAACGACTATACAAGCAGGATGGAAGATCTGGTGCACGTTAGGAGGATTACCATATAAACGAGAGGTTGAAAGTGTTAAAGAGTTCAAGAACCTGTTGCGACCGGTAATTACTTATTCTCATGCGATGATGAAAATCATCCCAGCAGCCATTTATAATAGAATATAATGCTTACTAATTCAACTTATTAATTGAAGTAGTCCTAATGAGGACTGATGGCGTTCTCCAATCCTCAAGTGTACAGATGCAATACTACTGTAACCATTGGATCAATCAGTTCTTAAAAGAACTCAATGGAGCTTTCTCATGGCAACGAATTAAAATTGATCAGCTTTGGCCCAATATCTGGTGAAAGTGGAAATCTTAAGACTTGTAACACTACTCATTCTTACTGTTAATATACTAATACCATAGATTCCAAACACTGCCGCATACATGTTCAAAACAGACGTCTAATATACCTTACCGACTACAGATGCTGGTAGTGGAAATACAATAGGACAATGGTCATCATAGGTTAAGGAAATTAAAAATGGATATTATAAAACAACAGGATAAACAACAACGATGGATAAAAATCAGAAAAGTGGAGGTAAAACATGGTATTACAATAATGCTACTACACCGATTCTGACACTACACATGGTGGATAATGGTAATAGTGGATAAGTGGAAAGTTGATAATGGAGGCAAACAATAGAACTACAATGACACTCTAATACACCGAAAGCAATGAACTATATACACTATACCTGACTACACATGGAAAATACTATTTCTTCACTTGAATTTGTAATCGCCAGTTTCTTAATCCGTCTGTAATACTTCATGTAATCCCACATTTCTTCATTTGAAATAGCTACCGATTAAGGGATATGAAACATAATACTGCAGTCCGTCAGTCATCAGTAGGTACTCGTCTAGTTGTGTTTCGACCCCTAACCTTAACACTCAAACCCAGACGAGCGGGTCCCACACATAGTGGATGACAAAATACTGAATAGGCAATGATGTCTTGAAAGATATGCCACAAAGATAAGTCAGACATCATTCAAATGTTGCGTTTCCCACGTAAACTGATCCTAAGTAATTGTTCAACGTGGTCATACTTAATCAATAAAATAGCACTAAGCTTCCGAACAGAAACCACGTAATAAAAAAAACCATCAGTTTTTGCAAGGCCTTTCACCTGCGTCTTACAGGCATCTTCAGGCAATTGTGTTATTCTTCACATTTGAGACAAGATATATACATCGTCAATTAACTTTCAAACATCACTGTCCAAGCATGTCAAATCAATTAGCACATGATATGAAAGGGAATCTTTTCATCAAGTCTTAACAATAGGGAGTCACACCTGCAGAAGTAACTGATCCCTCGTACCCGCCCCTCACACCAGAAGACCTTTCCATGCCTGGCTAATCTCCCACCTGTTGTTGAAACTCGCCGTCCTCTCAGATAACACCGCTTCCTTCACCTTTCTCTTACACCAATGCCCCTCACCAGCTAAAATCCGCCTTTCCCGCCACGCCATCTTATCACCTTCTTCCCAACAATGTTTCGCTATCTCAGAGGTAGTAATACTTGCTTTTTCAACATTTTTCTTGTGCTCTTTTGTTCTCAACTCCAGACCTCGTTTTGTCTCTCCGATGTAAACTTTGTCACAATCTGAGCATGGAATACTGCAAATTATCTCTTTCCTTTCCCTTGCCTCCCTCTTTCTTATGAGTCCTTTCCCGATAGAACCGGAATTCTTCTCGAACACTTTTATCTTATGCCTTCTCATAATCACGTACGAAACAGAAAACGAGAATACAAGGAGTTTGGCATTCTTGGATGTAGAGCTAGAGAGAAAGGAAAAAAGAATTATTACCAAGGTCTACAGAAAGAAAACACACACGGATTTATATATTAATATATTTATATATTAACACCAAATCCATAATAGCGAATATGTGATCTTCAATCAATTTTTGATCAAGATTCGTGTATAAGGTTGAAAAATCGAAAACTTGTAATGAATGAAATTGTGTCGAGTTTAATCTGTGTAGAAATTCGTGTGTGGACTTTATACTCCAGAAACAATCGAAACCGTTGTTTCTCTTAATTGCCATACCATATCTCTGAAAATTGTCACGTAAAATACTTAAGGCTGAATTTACTTTGATGGAAAGCTTTTTCGATGTGCATTGTCGTGCACCTGCTATGAATCTAAATTTGCATGGAGTTTTGTGAAATTTTGGAATCCAATATAATTTTGGTAATTTTCTGTCTTTTTCACAGACAGTTAGTTTGAACTCGCTTTTCATAATTGTTGTATGTTGCTCAATTACATTCTGCGCTAAGATTTGCTCTGGACCGTAGGTATCATTACCTGATATGTTCGACGTGGAAATATCAATTCCCAACTCGGCTAAGAGAATTTGGAGATAAAACTTTTTGCGAATAATAATAATAAAATAATAATAAATCGTATATATTGCAAGAAAAATGAAAATCAATACAGTTCCGGTACACATTTCAGGAATGATTAAAATAGAAGAAAGATAGCATGTCATGTCGAAGAGTATGTCACAATCAGATGATCAACTAAAGAAGGTATCGTTCAAAATGGCGACTGTCCTTGGAAAAAATGAGTTCCTTCTTCGAGTAGTCAGACACAGTGGTTGCAAAAACCTGCCAGATGACAAAGACTTTAAAGGACACAGTTCATGTAAGGGATGTTGTGGGTTGCTTTCAATTTTCCGCAAAAGTCTCAGAGAGGCCTTCTCGCGTCTTTCGTGTAAGTCCTCGAATAAGCCACAAAGACAGGAAGAATCACCACAGATAATAAAATGTGCTCGTCATTGCAAGTTATCTAAAAGATACTTGTTTAGCGAAGAGAGGCCAATAAATACAGGCGAGCAGTACTCAAGCACAGAGCGAATTAAGCCATTGTATACTTGTATTAAATCAGCTCGACCGATAAAGGGCTTCAAGAACCGAAGAGCATATAAACGTCGTGAAGCACATCGAATCACGTTCTCAGTTTGCTTGTTCCACTTCAGGTCACCGGTTAAATAAACACCAAGGATTTTTAGATCAGTTGCTTGGGATATCTCTGGTATGACGGTAGGTTGGTAAGTCTTTGATTTGGGAACCCAAAGGACTTTGCACTTGCCGAAATTCAATTTCAGACCAACTTTCTCTGACCAAGCCAAAATATTCTTGTGCTCATGAACATGGGAATCTGCACTGTCTTTGTAAATAGGTACAACCAGAGTACAGTCGTCAACGTACTTTATCAAGGATGTGGTTCGATAAAGTGGACTCACTTGACCAATGACGAGATTAAACAGAAAAGGTCCCATCAAAGACCCTTGAGGAATACCCGACACCACGCAGCTTTGCTTACTTAGAATGTTGTTCATTTTGACCATCTGTTTTCGATTTTTCAGGTAACTCAAAATCCACTGAATGAAGGGGAGTGGAAAGTTCATTTCGATAAGCTATGAATAATGACATCGTGACCCAGTTGGTCGAAAGCCTTGCTGAAATCATATGCTATGATCACAACTCCAGCAATGTTCACATCCTCCAGCAGACTGGTGGTGATGTCATGGATTGCTATGAGAGCAGAGGTTGTGGACGAAGCCGGGACATTACCAAACTGAAAATGGCCAAATGCGCTACGTAGACAGGATGACATGCCAGACTCCAAAATCAACTTTTCGCAAACTTTGGCTGGGGTTGGAAGTAAGGAAATTGGACGAAGCTGTTCGATTGAAACAGGATAAGACTTGGGGACCGGAGAGATAATACTTTGCTTCCAAAATGATGGGAACTCCTTTCGTATGATCGAGATGTTGATGATGTGACTTAACGGAGACGCAATGATGCTTGCAGCTCTCTTGTATAGCGAATTTGGAATCCCATCAATAACAGGCGCCTTACTTGTTTTGATACCAGAGAGGGCTTTATATATCATTTCGACATCAATAATTGGACACCATTCAGCGCTGTTGTTATGGCTATTCTCCATGGAAGGACTCGGACGCTTCGACTGATGAGATATAAAACCCTGTTTATCTCCTCAACTGCGTGATAGGCTGACGGAAATTTAAGCATCAGTGAATCACTAGCAGAAGAACGGGAATTTTTCGTGCCCTTATATTCATCAACCACTTGCCAGAGTTGCTTTGAGTTCTCTTTTGCTTTTTGTGCCCATTTCATTTTTTCTTGAAAGATCATAGACTTTATTTTAGCACTAAGATGATGGTAAACACCAAAATTTCGCTGCCGATAAGCAAACCAGCGTCGATTTATCAACGATTTGATTAAAGGAGTAATGAAGGGTTTGTCTTTTGCAGTCATGACCACTTTGGTAGACGGAATGGACTCACAGAAGTTGGAACGCAAGGCCATTGTCAGATAATTACACTTTTCATCCGTAGACAGTTCCATGTCGTGAAGTGGCAAGAAATTTACACTACTCATCCTTCTCAAAAAGTCATTGACGTGGGACTCACGCAGGTCGAAAACAGTACAAACCTTGGCGTATGATGACTTCACTGATTCTTTAGGAATGCAAAGTATGGAATTATGATCTGAGTTTGCAATGGGCGGTCCTACAGAACATTGGTATTCATCTTTCAAAGTGGGAGATAAGACGACTAAATCCAGGATCGCAAACCCGCGGGTCGGCTCAGTCACAATATTTGAAATATCAAAACCGATTTCCAGGGATGTAAGGTCAATTCTGTTGAAATCGCCAGTCACCATAATATCACACATAGGATGCTGCAACAAAAATGCATCGAGGTTGAAAGCAACATAGTTCAATGTGTCTCTCTGACGTTGTGTAGTAGAATTAGGCGGGATGTAAATACATACGAAACAGATGTTCAATTCGTGAAAGTAGAGCCAGATACTGTTGGAGTCACAAGGGTCACCAGACGTTGTAATCAAAATTAGTTTGAGATAAGTTCTTACCCAAACTACCACTCCGCCGCCTTGGCGACCGTCATCTCTGTCATCCCGAAAAGTCAGGAAATCACTGATAGAGAAAGCACTATCCGGGTCCTCCGAAGTGAGCCAAGATTCTGTTGCGGCAAAAATATGGATCTCTTTTATGCCCATCAAAGCAGCTATGTCGTCCATCTTGTTAAAAGCTCTATTCAAATTCGTAGACATTAATCTTGGAAGCTTTCGATAAGGTAAAATCAATTTTGAAAATTCTTAATGAGTGATCGATGCTGTACTCTGCCTCTGTAGATGATGACATCTTCTCCCGCCTCTTTGCGTAGTGTAAGCTCTTCTCTTAACACTTTTTCTTGTTTCTGCTGGCAAACTGTTAAGTCAGGCTTAATGAAAACTCTATGCCTTTCATAATGCCTTAACCTTTTCGATCTTCTCAAAATGTCATTTCTTGATTCCAAGTCAGCAAGTCTCACTTTCAACAACCTTGGGCCGTTTCTCGCTTTACCAATTCTAGTATAGGCTGTAATTTGGAGATTGGGAACATCAAGATAGCGCGCTACCATCTGCATTTCTGAAACGTCGTGCTGAAATCTTTCATCAACGCTCCCATTAGTTTTCTCGGGCAGGCCAAAAACAACCAAATTGGAGAGTCGGTTTTGTCTTTGTTCCATCTCTTGAAATAAGACATCAGGATCGTAAGGTTTACAATTGCTCAAATTGGACTTCAAATTGTCAATCTCTTGCCTCTGGTTTGTTTGTTCCATCCTCAGGGAATCAATAGCTGCTTCAATTCCATCAATTCTTGTTATAAGCCGATTGATACTCACGTTTATCATATCGAATTTGGAAGCAAACATGGACCGCAAGGAGGACAATTCCTTTCCATTTTCTTCAAGAATATGCTTAAGACCTTCCACGTTATCACACGATGAGGGTTTTGTCGAGTTAGATCTGGTGCCTCTTTTCGGGGACATCGTGAAGTCAATTGCACGAAAAGAAAAATTGTTCACCCACGGATCGAACCACCGACCTTGCAGGTAAGATGACCACTTAACCTCTACACCATCAACACAACGGACCAAAAGTGCGAGATTTCTTGTATTAGAATTGTTTCAGGAATTCCAAACAAGTGAGGTACCTCCCACAAGTACGTCAGATTCTATTGATCGTACAAGTGACTGTGTCACGCCGGTACTGTGCGTTGTCACAGACGGGCAAGTGTATTACTGAGAATTGTTCAGCACAGAAGCAATCCGCCCAAAAAAAAGGAAAAAGCCACACTATCGAAGCCGTATTGAGGATGGAGACACAGACCATTCAATTTAAGGAGCGAATACCCACACAATGATATATTTTTCTCCTAACAATACACAGACACAAGGAAATCCGAATGATGATGACAAACTTCACGACGGAGCGAGAGCGCACGACCACACGACAAGCAGCCAAGTGAGGGCATAATTATTAGATGCTTTATCAACTGGCGTAATTATGACGTCATTCTGCAATTCTTTCAGAGTTTTCCACATTTTGACATTTATCTTGCGTCGATTACTGTGTGCTCGAAATCTATTCGAAGATTTCTTGGCAAGATAAATTCGATCTCTAATCAGTGCCATGATTCTTGATTTCCAAGCTGAGAATAAAGTAGACTCGAGCTTCTCTTTCTTACTTATTTTTGTAATATGCTCATCTAATGAATTACTGATTTGAGTTGTTATGGCACTCCAACTAAGGCTTTTGGGGATTCTGTGTTTGGTACCAAAACTGAAGAGTTGACGCAAGTCTTTGTCATCCACAATATCCAGATCACCCGTTATTACGTGACCATAGTGTGGGTAAACAGAAGATTGCCTCTTGCTACATGAGCATGGATTATTCCCTCGGTATAACCACTTCAACGCAGTGGGTTTATCTAATTTGTAGAATATCTTCGGTGGATAACGTTCTTGAATTGTGATTGGAATAAGCTTGCACACACTTCGATCGCAGAATATAGACATGAGATTGAGTGTCTATTGTCTGAGATTCGAACGGAATAATTACGGTTGCTCGTTCTTTTACCTTTTTGTTCTCCGAGTCTAGGTGGATATGGAATGGAGACAGTCGACGTGATGACGAGGCTGGAGAAACAGATGGAAGTTGCGGAGAAGAATATTATGAGATTCTCACGGAAGGATAAGATCAGGAACAGAGGGGTGAGACAACAGTTGAAAGTCCATGAGTTGAGAGAACAGCGGAGGGAGAAATAATAATAATAATAGATCTTTATTCGTCAAAACATATGGCGGTAATGAAAAGGTTGTACATGTTGGAACATTGCTAAGATGAGAAAAGCACATCGGAAGATAAACGAGATGGCTATGAAAGTTAGCATAAGATCAAGGAAAGACCCAACGTACATGGAGGAAGTCCAACACGGAGGACTTGAAGCTGACGGGCCTGACGAGAAGATGCAAAGAACAGAGAGAAATAGAGAACGAAAATATACACCGGCGAACCCACATGAGAGGGATTCAAGTTTTAAGTGTGATCTCCCCAACTGCAACCAATTCGCCCACTGATAATGATCAACGAAGTGTATTCTTCGTTGCCATCATCCTGCCATCATGTGAGGATATAATGTGTAATGTTCGAAATGCGGGGGCAAATCTTTCCGATAAACGGGTCAAATGCGATATACAGTGATGATCATAAAAAGCGAACCAACTAAATTTTGTCTGACTTTAATGATGTTTTGTAAATTACAGACGCACAAATTCCTCAAACTAATAAAATAAAGGTTGACATAAAATTTTCTTTGTTGTTCAGTGGCTCTGTAGAACCATATGGTCCTAAAGGGTAAGTGGTAGGTTCACAGGTGGTCACTAATATTTCGCAACCTCACAAGAAAGTTCAATCAATTATCGAATCTGGAAAGACATGCTTTCGATCAGGTTATTGATCAATACTTGATCTAAACTCTCCTTCTCTTGCCTTAACAAAGTCGAGGACGACCATCTCTAAGAAGAATTAATCGACTCACAACGAGCTTCATTAAATGTGCATTTACATGTTTTTTACATATCCATCGGAATTCATGTTATGCCTTTCAACATATGGAGTTCATTTCGGCCACTGATCCATATCGCAGCACAAATAAGCATTCTTTAACCTCCTTGATTCAGGCAATGACAAATGATCAGGAATTACATCACCTGACCTCATCCAAACTCTCAAACGGCTATCATGACCTCGGAGACATGCAGACGCTTCATCAATTCAAACAACTCGATTCCATTGAGAAATCCAGTGACAATGCTGCCAATCTCCCAAGTCAGCCTCAAGCTGCTTTGGTTGGTCAGTTCGATCCATGATGGTCTCTTGCTGCTTATGAAGTGCTCACTTTTTAGACGATGTATCACCGATATGGCAGAAACTAGCGGTTTCAGATATGAATTCCTCAACTCGCCGAAGACAAGTTTCTTTCCCTTTTGACCGGATCCAACTTTTTTAGGGAGAAAAAAAATTTTTCCACCTTTGACGGTGGTCTTCGGGAAAACTACTTTTCAGCAAACTAGCCGCTTGGACTGTCCTTCTGACAAAAGAGTAGAAACTTTGCTCTTCAAAAGCTCTTTCATAAGCCTCGACTTGGTCATCATGACATAAGATGAGTTCGGAGCAAAATAGAGACTTTGTTTACAACTCATCTGGGTCATCCACCAGCTTGATTTGAATGTACAGAGAAGACATCTAGTCACCATGGATATTGAAAGCGTGAAAATGACCTCGCTAGCGCCTACAGATGTAAACAGCTTTTCAACATTCAGAAACAGGAAATTATGCAATAGATTTGGAGAATCATAGCTTCTCTAAAAGTACACCGATTTCGACGAGTATTACAATAAAAGAATGCTCAGAGAAAGCCCTTTAACCTCGTGTTTGATTCATTATCATGCTGACATCCTTCCATATTGAAAATTTGAGATTTTTGAACGTAGCGATTTTCACATTTTGACCCCTGTCCATCTTTAAAATGACGGATACGAATACATAATACCTCACTGAGAGGCTGTGAACACAAGCTCTCGAATGTTGCATGGCCTGTCAATGTAAAATGAAATTGAAAAGCAAGAGAATCGATTGAAGTTTGACATAATTCAAGTTGTCCGTTTTTTATGATCAACTCCGTGCAAGTGATTTTTCAAGTGGGTCCATGTTGTTGCCTAAACTTTTCTCATTTACTCGAATGACGATCCACATAATTATGATATCTTCACATCTTATTTTCTCTTGAAATCTTCCCTGTGAGTGATACAGTTTTCAGGGCCCTGCGGCCCACTGTCATTTTCCATGTCGCCACTGTTAGAACTGTTGCTCCTAACCGAACCACAAGTGATAGAACAAAATGCAATTTTTCTACAGATGACGTGATTATCTAGCTGTCTCCCTTGAAACTAAATGTAGAGTCGGAAACGACGACAGTCACAGAAAACGCATAAATCATCTGGAAAATTGACAACCTGCGGTATCCGACTACGGTACTAAAGCTTGAAGTATATTTCTTTATTTCATTTTTAAAGCTATTACTTAGTGTGATTTAAATAGTAGACAGATGTCAATAGACGAAAAGAAGATCTTATTTATCTGTTTCTCTCATAGTAGTGCTCACACACGGCTTTGGATTATTGGCAGCGACAGTTCCTACGTTTTTTTTTATGCATGGAATTTTTACTTGCTCGACGCTTCAGAAGTTTTTTTCACATGCAAATGAACTAAATCATTCTTTGCAAGCATCAATAAGCACATGCAGCGTGCAAATATTCCATGTAAATCAGGTAAATTGTAAAGACGTGCATCACTCAAATTAGCCATGAGAAACGAGAAATTGCATGTAGCATCAAGCGAAAATTGATGCACGGTTTCTCGCTCCTTATACACCTGTTAAGAACATCTATTCAAATGTTGTGCGCTTCATTCATGCAAGTGATTGGGAATGCACCTGCGATAATTATACTCATTGTAAATGTTAGGTTAAATAAATGCTCTTTTATGCTCTCTATAACTTAACTCTTCTGAATTGCTCATTAAATTTATCAATTGTCTATAAAGAATAATTATCAAGATTATGAGAGTATAAAATCAGGGATTTTTCAATAGAAGAATCAAAAACAAAACCATTTTCTTCTTTTGTTGTCAAATATTAATAGTCCAAATAATGACAGGTGTATCTGCAAAATTTGGTTTTTCCACTCATTAAAAATGTGAAGATCAAAATTTTGTGAGCATCCTAGTTGTTGAACAGATTGTTTTCAATATCAAAGAGGCACGACATATGTTTTCGTCATATTTATTCAAGCTCTAATAATTACTAAAACAAATAATTTTTGCAACATAAGAACTGGCTGTCTTATTGACATCACTTCGCAGCTATATTGGCTGATAGAAGGCAATTTTTTCCATGAATAACTGATTCAATGTCAAATGATATTCTGACTACAAGGCAGTCAGTTTTCATACGTCTCCGTATGAGAAAATCATTATCGTGAACACGATTACTAGCTCCAGTCTAAAAAACCATAGACTGTTCAAATGTTGTGCGCTTCATTCATGCAAGTGATTGGGAATGCACCTGCGATAATTATACTCATTGTAAATGTTAGGTTAAATAAATGCTCTTTTATGCTCTCTATAACTTAACTCTTCTGAATTGCTCATTAAATTTATCAATTGTCTATAAAGAATAATTATCAAGATTATGAGAGTGATAAAATCAGGGATTTTTCAATAGAAGAATCAAAAACAAAACCATTTTCTTCTTTTGTTGTCAAATATTAATAGTCCAAATAATGACAGGTGTATCTGCAAAATTTGGTTTTTCCACTCATTAAAAATGTGAAGATCAAAATTTTGTGAGCATCCTAGTCATTGAACAGATTGTTTTCAATATCAAAGAGGCACGACATATGTTTTCGTCATATTTATTCAAGCTCTAATAATTACTAAAACAAATAATTTTTGCAACATAAGAACTGGCTGTCTTATTGACATCACTTCGCAGCTATATTGGCTGATAGAAGGCAATTTTTTCCATGAATAACTGATTCAATGTCAAATGATATTCTGACTACAAGGCAGTCAGTTTTCATACGTCTCCGTATGAGAAAATCATTATCGTGAACACGATTACTAGCTCCAGTCTAAAAAACTTTGATTTTTAACCTTAAATGTTAGAAATATTTCTATTGTTCAAAATTTGTTGTTTCGCTACATTGTTGAAGTGCTTTTGTCTTCAGAGCAAAGATCGCTCGCTCTCTTTGCCAATTTTAAATCATCATTGGTGTGATTTGTGATGTTCAATTCCTACTGACAGAACATCAAGTCGATGTAATTTCCTACAGAATTTCTGTTAATGAATGCCCCTATTGTCACCACCAGTGTCATTCACAATTGCAACTTTGTCTCCTTATCAAATTAATGATAAAAGATATAATGATAATAATGATATAATGATTAATGATATTTTGTAAACCGCGTTGAAAAAGCCGCTTCTGAGGCTGTCATAGACATTATAGCGTCGCAAAGGCCCATAATTCGTTGTGTAGATGCAGCCAGACCACATGACGCATGTTCCTTCGAGCAGGATCGCTAGGCCTACATCCAAAATTAGTTGTAATACTAATGAATCCATTCACGGTTGTGTTTGGAATCATAATTCTGCTGCAATCCCATCGGACTTAATTGTTGATGCTGCGAATGTGTGTGTGGCCAATTCCTCTCATCCTCTGACAATGACCGCACGTCAATCGCTGTCACAGCAAAACTAAAATTAGCCTGCTTACAATTTTTCAAAGAGTAATATCTGTCTTAGAATATACAAAAATTTGGTAATATATATATAGGTATAGGTATCAGGGAAAATAATTATGTGTGGCTTGGAGTTTTATCCATCTTAGCTTTAGCTAATTATTGTCGATCACATCATTACTTGAAAACTTCCAACCTGCATGGGTTCTACCATAGACATCTATGGGTTCTATCCTGTGGGAACGCATCTTGCTAATATCAACAGATTATCTGGCGAGGTAGCGATTTTGTGGATAATTTTTTGTAAAAGTTCATTTTCGTGTAAAAACTATCTCCGCATGTGAAAATGGTCATCATCTATCCAAAAACATGTGTAAAATTCAAAACGACAGATGGCGAAAAAGTTGCTATAATTAGTTGGTAGATATTTGTTTACTAATGCGAGCTGATTTTTCGCCAACCGGCGAAATCGTGGATATTGTAGCAAGTAATTAGTGGTAAGTAATAGTTCGTATGAAGGGCTCAGGCGCAAAAACCGATATATCCATTTTTCTCAAATTGAGTAAAATGAGGATTTCTGCTGTGCATTTATTAATTATTATTACAAATCAAAACCAGTTTCTAGTACATTGTAATGGCTATTCAATATGATTCTCAAAAATTGGCAAATCATGGTTTCATATTTTTGGCCCTAGAGACTATTTTGTCAAAAATGTTTTGCAAAAGCTATATCCATGAAACCTTTTTTAGCAAAAACCGATAAATCCAAAAGGTTTTCTAAAATCAACGAAAACATTGATAATTAATGTATCTAGGGTATGAAAGTTTTGATTCTGACATCAGTTTTCGAAATTTCAATTCCCACTTGCTATAAATAGCATTTCAAAATTTGAAAGTGTGTAGGCTTACCTAAACTGGCGGGGTTCTACCCTTTGCAAACGTAAATGTCGGACCGTGTCCGGGCCGAAAACAGCAAAGTGCAAAATGAAGTTTCTATCGTAATTTATAATATCTATGTTATGATATCAACCGCGAAGGATGTTTTAATATGAAATAAATAGAAATATTTTTATAACCACGCATTTCTATGAATGTCGGCACAAGTGCGTCATAATTCGGTCAATCGACTTTCGGCAGAACTTCGGCAACACGAAAAACGTAGCTAACTTCGGAACATAGCGATTAATCGCACTGTGACGGGAATCCTGTATTGGGTACTATATTTAGAAGTCCGTAAAAGGCGCTCAGGTAGAAATGCCATCATTTTCCGATGTTTCACGAGTATGCATGTACGATAGTCAGTTTTCATGATTATTTATAAAGCATGACTTCATTCTAATGCATCCCGACCACTGTAATTACCTAATTTATATTTCTGACCTATTCTAACATGGGATTATCATGTCTTCATGATGGCGAGCCTCTCGAATTCGAACATTGCAATGCATTCCCAATGAGCCATACTTTGTGTCGGCAACGTTGCCTGAACGACGCCACGGTTGCCTTTGGTTGCCGGTTGTCAAAAATGGTTGCCTACATGTTGCCAAAACGTTGGTGAAAAACGATCATTTTTTATATAGTTGCCTTGATTTTGCCTCGAGGTTGCTGAAACACCGTTATTTTTGACCAGGTGCCTACACGTTGCCTGAACGCTGCTAGCACACCACATCTTAGTGAAGTGCCTCCGTTGCCTACACGTTGCCTGCACTGTTTTTCAGCTTCACAAGGTTATATAAGTAAGATAAATAAAATGCGTGCGACACTTGAAAAATATGTACGTTGGCTACATAAAAAAGTCTTTGGAGACGTCACTTTGTGCATCATGCTCATTGTATTGAAATCAAAGATATGATATATGGATAATTGATACTTATTGTTTTTATTTATCTCGGTGATTTCACCGAGATTTTCTTCTTTCTCAGCATTTCTCTTCTTTTCACTCTCTCTCTCTCTCTCTCTCTCTCTTGATTTCTCCTCATTTTCCTCCTTCTCTTCTCTGTCTCCTCATTTCTCACCTTTATCTTCCTCTTATTCTTCTCTTTCCTCATCACTTCTTTTTATCCTTCTTCGCCGCGCGCTGCGTCTATCAGTTAGTTCACGGATTCCTCATGCGGTGTGTGGGTGTGAATCAACTCGTCGAACAGCTGACGGTGCAGTTTTCTCTATTCATTGAAGATAGTATTAATGTTGCCATCCTTTGTTGAAGATTATCACCGCAGATATGAGTATCTAAATGGAGTGTATATGGTGGGTGCGTCAACAATATTATTAAGACATGTGAGTAGCAACGTGTGTGACACGTTGTCAAAACACGCAATTGTTTGGTGAATTCGTGACGTGATGGCCACGTGTGTGACGTTGTCAAAACACGCAATTTTTTGGTGAATTCGTGATGTGATGGCCACGTGTGTGACACGTTGTCAAAACACACAATTTTTGGTCAATTCGCAACACGTCTCGCACGTGTCGTGCACTTGCTATTAACGCAATTTTTTGAGAAAGTGCCCAGCAAACATATGATGTCATAGTGTCGTCATATATTGATGTCACAATCCATGAGACGTCTATGACCAGAGCGGGATGTCAGTGACGTTCCATCAAAGACGTCAAAATATGGCCGCCCATGTACATCAGTGTGACCAAACACATGATCAACGAGCCACAACTGCGATGAATTAAGAAATTATGACGTTCCCGCTATGATGAATCATCTCCACTTTAATTGCGCTAAATTTGAGACTAACTTTTTTCATTTCCAATCTCTTTTGTCTCGCTCAATCCATCACTTTGTCTCTCTCCTAACTATCTTGCTACTTTTTCTATGTCATAATTTCTCTTCTTTTTTCCACCTCTTCTCTTTCTCCTCATTTTTCTTCTCTCTCAGTATTTCTCTTCTTTCTCTCCTCTCTCTATTGATTTCTCCTCATTTTATTCATTCTCTTCTCTGTCTCCTCATTTATCACCTTTATCTTCCTCTTAATTTTCTCTTTCCTCATCACTCCTTTTTCTACTTCTATTTCTTATTCCTTGATAAATTCTCTTCAATTCTCATCTTTTATCTTCCTCCTTCATTTCTTTTCTCGCCTCACGTCTCTGAATCTAGCTTTCCTTTATTTCTCTCTCTCTCTCTCATGGTTTGTTTTTGAATTGATGTTTATCTTCGAAAGTAAGATAAAGTAAAAATTCATCATTAATTTCTACCCATCCATCTCTTATATTAATAGGATTCATACTTGGCATCTGAAGAATCACAATTTTGCGACTGCATTTGGAATATATTATAATTACAGCATTTTGATATTATCATAAAATAAAGCTTTTTTACGGCTGTGCAGCTAATTCGATGCATGGACTGAGTCGTCTTTCGATGGTTTACGCAGCGTTAAGCGGTCATTGTATGCCCATCGCATTTCATTTCCGAAGGAGAACTGTGCACTGATTATTTCCCCACTCCCGCATGAGCGACTGACCTTCAATCGACGCGTCACCATCGATAATCACATGACAGCGAGAAAGGAAACGTGCAAACGGTCTCCATTTCATTCCTGGCTACTCTGCGCATCGAACGTGATTCATGTCTAGCATTACGGTTTTAGTGAAACGTCTACGACTTAGACCAAATTTTCCAAAATTTTCTTGAACGACGCCTTGATCACCGTCTTTTATTTGGACATTTGGAGGAACTGAAATCCGCGAACCACATTCGATCGCCACAATCAATTTGCAGATCATTTATTTTCTCACCGACTAAGCTTTTGTCGTTATCATCTTACAAAATATATTGTGATTTGGTTCACCTCATTTAGTGACTTGACTTTATCTCCTACATTCGTCACAGAAAACCAGGGCTTTGAGTGTCATCTCGTGATAGTTAATAGCTAGTTACAAGACAATAGTTTGATGAGTTCTGACCACAAAATGCTTTTGGATGATTAATATCATCAATTGCCAAAGCTTGCTGGTGAGATGTTTATGCTCATTACTACATTATGCTGTATTTAATACAGCATAAATGAGCATATCACTAGACGAAATGACTTACTTAATCTTACTAAGGAAATCTTACAAGTTCTGACCGGAAAGTACCAGTCGTGCTAAGTGTTATTAGCAAATCTGATCAGATCTGATAAGATCTTATTTGTGATTTTTAAAAAATCTTTTGAGTAGAAAAAAAGTCTTATATTTTGCGTTTTTCTACATATATCCAGTGCGCCAATGTTCCAGCAAGATCATTTAACAAATAAAACCATTGACATCGTCTGATCTTTGCACTGTAATCGGACTTCAAGTTTTAAATTTCAGTTCACTTTTTTAATTTCAATTATCAGCTGGTAAGATTTGAAAAGATCTTATTTTGCAAAACTGTAATTCTTGAAAAACTAAACATTGCTTTCGTACATTCCTATTCAATATTCAATTAATTGCAGGGAGGTAAAGTGCAGGTAATATTCTGAGATACCAAAAAATGCATCTATCGATATTATATTTCAAATTTACTAACAGAAGTATCAGGTAATATTCTTTTTGTTAATTATAATAAAGTCCGAAAATTCAATACAAAGTAAAAACACAGTACATTATAAATTTAAGTAATACAGGCCTAATTGCATAATTTACAATAATGATGTGATATAAATATAATGCAATGATGATGTACTAATAATTTAATTATAATATTGCATATTTAACTATAATATGCAATATAATAACTAAAATCTGTTATAATCATGTTATATACACGTATGTAATGTAACTTGATAATTTCGATGATTTAATGAATATTATAGCATATCATTATTATCATTCAATATATAGCATATATTTGAAAATTGACACCGCACAGATCCGTCATCTGCCGACTAAGTCTCCCTGCTGTGATTGAGTAAGAAAATAGACGTGTTTGAGACTAAGATGAAGATAAAGTTGTGAAATCCTGACAAGGACGCATGGTTCGTTCTCTATAGATGTTAAGAATCATTCAAAAGTTCAGCAAAACGTGTCTAAGAATGAAGAAAAATGTGACGCCTAAAATGATTAAACTTGATAGTAACGATTTCATCAGCAGGAACTCGACCAGGTTTCGCGTTTCGGCCCCTAATTCCTGGACGCTCAGACCTGTTTGAGTGGGGCCCTGCACATCCATCATGTACAGACTCAATGACACTGACTCTAAATGTTAATACAAATGAAACAGAAAATAAAATGTACGATGAAAATGAAAGAAAATTAATTATAAATAGCGGTAACTATTCAGACTGAAGAAAATCACATAATAAATGATTAAATTGAAAATAAATAAGTAATTACGATGATAATGAACTAGTAGCGGAAAAAATTCAGAATAAAAGAAAATGACATGATAAAAGATAATTGATTTGAAAATAAGTATATAAATAATTACAAAATTATAATCGAGGTTGATAATAAAGGATAATAAAGGTTTGTCACAATTGGCAAAAGGACAGTGTACGGAAGTCTGGAGTCAAGGAATCCGGAATCTTTCATACATGTAGTCATAATCGGTAGTTCATGTCAAAGTCAATAAATTTGTTGTGTTGAAGGATTTGTAATCACGCATCTTGCCATATGTTCGTTGCTTAAAGGTTTTGATCATCATCAAAGCGTGCAGTAATTTGTTTAGCGGCATAAAGTCCGAATTTTCGCAAAATCTTGTCATGTCTATGCAGTGCTCTTTCTGCAGATATTAGTAATTCCTTGCTGCTTTATCCTCTTGATCTTGGTAATCTGAAACTTTTCTTCGATTTCATGACGAAATCTTCTAATGAGGAGCAGATGCGACCATATGGACTGACTGCTGAAAACGTTAACTCCAATTTTGTGGGGCATAGTATTCTCAGGAAATGTCAAAATCTTACTGGAAAGTTGAAGTCGTCCACTTTGTGATATAGAAATCTTAAGGCCAGTGCTGGTAACTTCCAATTTAACATCAAGATAATCTGAGTAGTAAGAAAACGGCGAACACTCGACCGGCGCGCCCCCCTCTGGAACGACAGAGTGTCGTGGTCGGCCGCCGTGGTGCTTCGAGTCTGACTCCCCCCCCTCTGGAACGACAGAGTGTCGTGGTGGACTTGGGCGACCGCCAGGTTTTGACTTGAGGCTATAGTGTGTGATGATTTTCGAAAAAACGACAGAGTTAGAATTTTGGTCGTTTTGGGCTGTAGCGCCAAAACGAAGCATCGGATGGGAAAACGGATTTCAGATTTGGAATCAGCATGAAATTCTCTATCAACATGGTGAGTTTCAAGTCAATCGGAGAGAAAAAGTTTCGCTGACGTCCCCCCCTCGGGAGAGCTAGCTTCGATCTTGGCTTCTAGTGGACGGACTTTGTCGTGCAATAGCTCGTTTGAAAGCTAAGAGTGAGAAATTCAGTGAAAGAAACGGCTTGTTCATATCTGTCTTCGTTTAGATGTCAGACGCCATTCAAGATTTGGGAGATTAGCGAAAAACGACAGAGTTAGAATTTCCCAAGAAACAGCTCCAGCGGGCGAATGAAGGCTCGGATTGGTAAACGGAGGCCAGATTTGGAATCAGCTTGATGTTATTGTCCAATGAGGATCATCATCCAATGAGAATCAAGCATTTCTATATTAATAGCGAACCTTCCACAGTGAGAATCATTCCATCGTTGAATCGCACGAGTGACGGACGCACATTTTCTCTCTCTCTCTATTCTATTATCCAACTAAAATGGTAAGTCGCTACTTTCCTCTCTCTCCTCCCTTGAACGTAAACTTAATACAATCTTTTTCATTTTCAGACATCTACTCCGTCTGCTGCACTAGTAGGACAAAATGGCGGTCAAACGTTACAAGGTTCGCTACGATCAGATCATCTACAACTGAGGCCAGTGGAAGAAACAACCAAGGTACATAATCCTACACCACTACAGCGTAAATTTAAACAAGTCTTGCGTTATGACGATCATAGCGTAGTACTCCAAACGGGAATGCTCCCTTCCACGGATGTCAAGATAATGCGCAATCAGTATGGGGACTACATACTGATCCCCGTGAGTCCGTATATTCGCCGCCAACTTGATATTATTGAGGAGTACGTGACATTAAATATGGACATTCCTACTCCTCTTGCTCAAGAGTGGAAGGCTAGAGATGACAAGGATACTCCCTATAGAAAGATTTGGGATGGTAATCACATTTGCCTACCGGTATCACATTGGTGTAGTTATTATAAAAAGGATGGAGATCATTCAATACCCATCAGATGTGATGAGCTCGGAGAAGGTACTTGGGATATCCTTTTCAAAGTGAATGGGCTATATTATGGTCGACACAAGGATAATAAAATAGTCTCTCTCTCCATGCATATGGAATCCATCCTATATATTCCAAAACCACCCAACGTAGATGACATAATTGATCAAATCCTTAACAGCAGTGGTACGAAGCGCAAGTCGGAGAAGAATGCTGCATCAAAACGCAAATCAAAGAAGGAGAATTACTAGTCCTTTCCTAACGCTACCCTATGACAATTCGCTTATGTGCTTTGAGTGTCGTAGACGTGGTCTTATTAGATACATTTTACTTCTTCATTGCCATCATATCATTTGTGTATTTTGTCGTGAAAAGCATCGATGTAATTCTTCATTTTGTAATATGTTATAGAACGTTTCCTTAGATGTGTAAATTTCCGTTTTAGGCTTCTATCATCATTTTTATGGATTGTGAGGGTGAACCTGTACAGGAGCTCAGTGCTATTGCTATGAACAATTGGACATATCAGATTGTTAGTGTCTATCATCAACATGCCAACTGCGATCCTAATGTTGATCAATGGGCGAGAAAACACATTCATGGACTTAATCTGAAATATTTGCAAGACTACGGCTTTTCTTGTGAGAGTGCTCTTCTTATTGACTTTAAACGATGGTTAGCTGCTTTCAATGTTATACGCATCTTTTGTAATAATCCTGGTAAGGAGAGGAAAGTATTTCCCAATCTAATCATTGATGATATTTTGCTCCCGCCTTGGGATAGTAGAGTGAATCAACATTATCATGAAGTCACGAAACGTTTTAAGGATTTGTGTGTTCCTATTTTGTCTGTTCGTTGTAGTAGCTACGTTCATAACCAATGCTTCTTTCCTCCTTACCTCAACACTGCCAAAGTCCTGTATGGTTATCATTGCTCGCTGTATGATAGTTACCAGCCGTATCTATTTTATCTCTTTCAAACCATTGATTTATAATGCATGCTTGTTACCGTTATTCAATAAATGTTACTATGAGAAGAGTTGTTGTTTTCATGCAATGGATGGGTTAGATAAAGGGCGATCATGTCTTTCTCAAACGACTGCGGAACATTACATTTTCATAGGCAAAGTTTAAAAGGAGCTGTTCAAGATTATGTGATAAATTTTCATAAAGATGAGAGCGACATCGAAGCAGTGGTCGATGATGCTAGCACTCTATTTCTAGAGTTAATGAATACATTCTCTGATAGCATTATCATGGCGCGATTAGTTGCGAAAATTAAGTTTAGTCATTTTGGAAAGGAAGAGGTGGAAAGTCGCTCTTTCCATTTTGCTTCTTATTCAATGGAAGTGGTAGATCACCCCCAAGAATTTTTTAAAAGACATATGATAAAAATTGCTGAACGTCTTAACGCATTTAACCATCATGGTAGCAGTCTAGTGATTGAAGCGATTTCAGATATTCACATTCAACTTTCCATAAAGAAAAATTGAAAATGCAGTGGTACTTGATTGTAGCACAACTGGTTTGCGAGCTATGTCTGCTCACTCTCGAAGTATATTCCTTCTGTACATGCGTCTAATATTTAGAAAAGGCTAGCAAATTCATATCTTCAAAAAGACTTGCTATAGACATCAGTAACGGTGAAACTATGTGTTGCGATGTATGTAAGCGAAAGGATGGAAATGAAAAGCGCATCTTCAAGAGATGTAAGCATGCTTTTTGTCAACGCTGTTTCATACGTAATTGCATTCAACTTTGCCAATGTAGCCGCTGTGATATTGCTCATTTCGAGTGTCACTTATGCCGCAATAGTTAGTACCTATGCAAATGTGGTAAAGACAGGTTTTAGCAAAGACTAACACGAAAAATGGCGAAACGTAAAAGTCAAACCTCTTCAAAGTTTTCTTCAGCCATTCAAGCTCTCCGACGAATGAAAGCAAATCAGCGATACAATGCTATACGACATGCTAACGATAAATTCATTCGTGAAATTATTTCTCATGTCAGAAAGTTGAGGACGAAGAAATTAGCGCCAAAACAACGAAAGTTACTTAAGCGATATGCCACAAAATTGCGTTTCATCTACAGTCCTAAAGTCACCCTTCAAAGAAAGAGGAAAACTCTAACACAAAAGGGCGGTTTCCTTTCAGCAATACTTCCAATGTTAGCTCCTTCCGTGGGCAACCTATTGTGTAATATCTTTGGCTCTAAGCGTTAATTATGCAAATGTTGAATCTCAAAGTATTAAAATGGATTTCAGACTTCAATGTGATAAAGTTCTGACTGTATCAGGTCCATCTCATGCAGGTAAAACTGTTTTCATGCTGAATTTATTGTATAAAAGAAGGGAGTTGTTTAAGGAACCTATCAATCGAGTGATTTGGTGTCATGGTATTTATCAACCGTCGCTGTTTCAGGAATTGCAAAGTCGCAACTTTATTCGACATGAAGGAATTATTCCAGTGGATAAACTTCAGTCTAATGATGTTGTTGTATTGGATGATTTATTAAAAGAAAGTAAGAATTCAAAAGATGTTACAGATATGTTCACTCGTGCAGCACACCATAAAAGGTGCTTTATCATCTATATCACACAAAATTTGTTTCCTGATGGAAAAGAAGCTCGTACACGAAACCTGAATACACACTATTATGCTATTTTCAAGAATCCGCGAGATAAAAGTCAATTTGAAATTTTAGCGCGACAAGTTGCACCCAGAGGATCAAAAGCACTAATTGTAATTTTTCAAGCAGCTACTGAAAAACCATACGGTTACTTATTCATTGACTTTACGCAAGAGTGTCCGGAAGAATTTAGATTTCGAAGTGATATTTTGAAAACTCCCATGATTATCTACAAACTATGAGTTCTTATTCTCGCATGATTGTTATTCCTCAGGATGAATATGTACAATTGACTGCCATGCAGCAAGTAAAGCAACCTCTTGCAAATCAAATGTATAGGAAAGAAATAGATTATCAGCAAAATGTTCACATCAAAGATCCACATCGTGCTGTATTATTACAATCGGAAACTGTTGAGCAATTGAAAAACTTGAAGAATAAGATGCGTGACTCTGTATCGACTGCTACACCTTTAGCATCTCGCGCACATGCCATATCTCTTTTCAACAGTATTGAACCCCATCTCAATGTAAATGATAGAGGAGAAATCATTACAGATGAAAATAAAGTGATTGATGCTTCACGTTATGAAGACTTGATTCAGTATGCGACACGTAGAAAGCGCCGTCAGGGCTATGTTCCACCTGGTTGGTCATACTTTCTTAAACTATTGAAAAAGCATAATGTGCCAAAATTTGCTTTGAATAATGAGACATTGAAAGAACTTGATTCAACAGTGGCTACTGCTCCAATGCTTCAGGCGATGAAAATGCCAACAAATTGGTTTAAGACGTCACCTGCTACATCCCCTCCCACACTCACTAAGCAAAGAAGAGGAAGAACTCGACGTAGATCTACATCACCACTAAAACTAGTAAAAGGAAAACGTAAAACAGCTCCTCCCAGGAAATACATGTTCTCAGACTATTAATATGAAGCAGATGTGTTGCTTGCCATGTAATGAGCCGCCAGAGGTGAATGTCGTTGTCACTTGCACTTGCTGCGCCAGCTCTCACAATGAAACCCCTAAGCAATGTGAACACGATCGCAAAACCGCTAAAGCTAAATGCTGCAATTGTTGTAAATGTAGAAAGGCAAGAAAACAAAAAGATGAGAAGGAGGAAAAAGAGTCAGTCGTCATCGACTGAACGTTTGAAGTCAATCTATTATGATGTAAAACATCCGGCAGGATTTGCATCTATCAAGAAATTATCAAACGCGAGTGGTCTTCCACAATCACAAGTGAAACGATGGTTAAAGGGTCAGGCTACCTATACACTCCACAAACAAGCGAAAAAGAAGTACCGCACCCGCCATTATATTGTTCATGACATCGATGAACAGTGGCAAGCAGATTTGTGTGATGTTGCCTCCATTTCAAAACATAACTCGGGCAATAATTTTATTTTAACCGTCATTGATATTTTCTCGCGTTATGCGTGGGCTCAACCTTTAAAAACTAAAGAAGGGAAAGGAGTAGCAAAAGCATTCCAAACAATTATTCGAGAAGGTCGGATTCCAAAAAGAATTCAGAGTGATCAAGGAAAAGAGTTTGAAAATCAGCATGTGAGAAGATTATTTGAGAGGCATGACATTGAGTTGTTTAGTGTAAAGAGTGCTTATAAAGCTGCACTCGTTGAACGTTTTAATCGCACATTAAAAAATCGCTTGTGGCGACATTTTACTGCCAACTTGACACAAAATTGGAAAAAGGTTCTACAAGATACACTCCATGCCTACAATCACTCTATCCATCGTTCTATTGGACTCAGACCAGTAGATGTAAATGCTGACAATGTAGATAAAGTGCGCGAATCATTCCAACGTAAACGCACTCATGTGAAAAGTAATGTGAAAATTGGTGATAAAGTTCGTATCTCAAAAGTGAAGAGTGTTTTTGCTAAAGGGTACCTTCCGAATTGGACAGAGGAGGTATTTACAGTATCAAGGATTAATCAAAAAGACTCTCCCACCACCTACAAGTTGAAAGATTACGATAATGAAGAAATTGAGGGTAGCTTTTACCGCGATGAGATTGAGGTAGTCACTGAAAGTGAAACATATTTGGTAGAGAAAATCATTCGATGTAAAAAAACGGCAAGGTGAAGAATGGTGTCTTGTTAAATTGACTGGTTATCCTTCAAGTAAGAACTCTTGGATGCGTCGTGCCGACATCTTTCATCTAAGTGATCGACAGTGATTCATGCAAAGTTGTAACTAACAATGTATAGGGTTTGAGCTATGAATCCAACTGCCTCATTTTATTCACGACCCTCCTATGTAAGTGGTGGAGGACAAATTTACATCGGCGCTCGCCGCCAACGTGGAGGTAGCATACCTGGTGCACTGAAATCTGTTGTAGCACCTCTCATATCCAATGTCGGTAGATCTTTAAAACGAAATGTTTTAAGTAATGCCGTTGGCTTTGCTGGTGATGTTGCTAGTGATCTTTCCAGAGGTAGAAGTTTTAAGAGCAGTTTGTTGAATCGTGGGAAGGAACGCGGTTTAAAAACATTGAAGCAGACCTTTGCTGGTGTTACTCAAGGAAAGAAATCACCTAAACGAATGAATAAAGGAAGGAGGAAACATCGCGGAGCTGGTAAGGTGCGATCTTCAGTCAAAAGGCATTCACACAAACGTCGCAGAGGCTCTAATCATTCATCAGGCGCTAAACGACGACGCTGCTATAACTTCTAATCATGGAGTGTTCAACAAGCCATACAGACAGATATTCTTAGTTCAAGTATTGTAGATTATCATCTTCGAACAGCTGAGAATGCTGGCCCCATTGAATTTGTTATTCCTGGTGGTAGTGATGACTACATAGATTTGAGTTATGCGATGCTTGATTTGAGGTTTAGAATTCAGCAAGCAGATGGAACTGCTATTGACGATGCACATAAAGTTGGACTGAACAATTTACCATTGACTACATTACTTCGCGATGTTTCTCTAACGATTGGAGAGCAGCAGGTGGAAGGTGGTCAAAGCGATTATCCCTATAAATCATATTTCAATCATGTATCACAGTTTCATCCAGCAGCACAAAAAAGTAATATGGAAGCCATGGGATGGTACAGAGATGAAGCAGGAAAATCTGATGTTGAAACAAACAGTGGCTTTGTAAAGCGATCTGCTATGATTAAAGATAGTAAAGTATGTCAGCTATATGGTCCGCTGAATTTAGACTTCTTTAGACAGTCAAAGTTTTTACTGTGTAATACCAGCATGCGACTCAAGCTGACATTGAATAAGCCTGAATTTGCGCTGAATGCATTTGCTAAAGTTGACAATTTTAGAATTCATGTGGAAGATATTGCACTTTACATTCGTCGAGTAGTACCGAATCCAAGTGTCATTAGAGGGCATGCTGAAGGTCTTAACCGCCAAAATGCCATTTGCCCCGTTCAGCATACAAAGCTTCTCACCTTTACAATTCCGAAAGATCAAAAGAGTTTAATGAAAGATGGCCTCTTTCCATCGGAAGCACCGAAGCTCCTCATGGTGGCAATGGTTGAAAATGATGCATTTAATGGTAATATAAAGAAGAATCCTTTCAATTTTAAACACAATCAGTTAAGTGAAATTGCTTTACGTGTAAATGGTGTGAGTCATCCTGGTCCACCCTACAAATCAGATTTTGCTGCGGATCAATTTATGCGCAGTTATGTTGATTTTATGGATGTCTTTGGTTTTTACAATACGGATGACACCAACGGATTTACTATGAAAGAGTTTAAGAGTGGATATACTATTTATGCATTTGATTTGACTGCTGTCAGCGATATTAGTGCACCCTATCGTCAAGCGAACGTGCCTCATAATATTCGTTTGGATTTGACGTTTAAAAGAACACTACCTGAGACGATCAATGTATTAATTTATGCAGTCTTCGATTCAAATATTGAAATTACAAAGTATCGTGACGTGATTCTTCAGTATAATCGTTAATGAGTTGGTTGACTGCTGACGATATTAAAACTAAAGTGCAGCGTAATGCAGACGAAGCGACGTTGAAAGCTTTCGATAATGTCTATTCACTCGATACCTTACCACCTGCAGTAAATCACTATCCCATCTTTATTGTGCTAAACACTCATTCGCAGAATTTAGGCGGTGAGCATTGGAAAGCGATCTTTATTGGAGAAGACCGACGTGGTGAACTATTTGACTCTCTTGCTCAACCTCCAAATATACCAACACAGCAGTGGTTGAGAAAACATACGCGTCAATATCAGCGAAATGAACGCATACTACAACATCCACTTTCATCAACGTGTGGTGCTTTTGTACTGTACTTCATCTTAAAACGTTTACATGTATCAAAATGTTATTCAAAACTTTTCATGTAATCCATCCTCTAATGAAAAAATGATTTGTAAGTTCTATCATGATTTGAAATAAAAACATCATGTTGGAAAAATTGTTTTTTATTTTACAATCCGCTGGGTACGTAACCACTCGATGAGATAGTCTAGGATCACATTTGCTTGTTCGTGAGATTTTAGTCCAGTAATGATCACTTTACTATTATGAAAGATTGCAACATGCACAGGTAACCAACAACTAATGAGAGCTGCAGGAAAAAGTTCGGGTTCATAACACAAATTGTAACTGCTGGTACGAATCTTCAAAAATGATACACTTTCAATCAATTGAGTAGAGATCACCATATTGTCCACAGTCAGATTCGACATCACACACCTCTCCCTCTTCCATATCCGACGTAGTAGTCTCTGTAGCTCTAAGCGCATTGACTGAGCCGATGAATGAGAAAGGGCGCCGAGAATCTGTACAGTCCCATTTGGGAAGAGTTGAAGATTCCGTTAATTGTTCATCTTCACCACTAACATTTGAGGACGGCCCGGGTAATACTTGCTGTTTGGAAGCTGTTGGTGTAATGTTGTGAGATCGATTTTGGTGTAGAGTCTGAAGCGACGGAGAATGTTGACGATGGTGTAGCGATGGCGCTTCATGATGAAAAAATGAGTAAATTGAGCGATGTACCTTCCTTTTATACTTTTCCCAACTACCTTGATGAAATGTGAAGTTAGTATGAAGTTGGGAATGATAGAGTTGAATTCGCCGTTTGTTGACGCGCAGCCAGATGCGATTTCCAATACGTGAATGTCTTTTCATATAGAAGTATTTCAAATCCTTCATGATATGATGTAGAGATTGAAAATGACGATAAGATAAAGCAAACTCTCTTCTCACATTTCCAGTTGAATCTTTGAAATAGACGTTTCGATCATGATCCGTTTCAATACGTTGTAGGGAATCTAATTTCCAACTCATGGTGTGTGGTAGTCATGTCTGATTAAGATTTGCATAGTAGGGCGATGAACTCACGACGAATAAATGTCATGATGGAGCGATGTATGTATCTTCTATACTTCTCCCAATTGTATTTGCGAAATGAGAAACAGTTTACGGAATGAGAATGGCAGATTTGAATTTCATTGTTGCGACGTTGAAGCCAAACTTGATCACCCAAGGAGATGAATCTTAATGTTTCAAAATATTCCAAATCCCTCATGATATCATTGAGGTTGACAAATTGTCGCCATGTTAATGTGATACCTCTTGATGTATGAGAATTTTTGAAATGCACGTTTCCATCACGATCAACTCTGATATATTGTAGAGAGTCCAAAATCCAAGTCTTCATGATGTTATGCAAAGCCGCAGATCAGCAATATCAAAATGTCGTTTTATCATATTTTGCTTAGCAATGCGGCCGCAAATAGATTTGCTAGTAATCGAGCCGCACTCTTTTCTACTCCCATTGATCATACACAACAGCTAAATGGAAATTGGGAAGTGGGTGTCACCCAACTTGTTTATAGCAACTGTGTCTATACTTTTGATCATTAGGTGATGACTATTAATATGAGACGCACAGCTGCTTACCAATGTGAAAAGGGCTGCCGAGTATACATTCCACAGTGGCCAAAGAAAGATCTCTTATCATGTAAAAAGTTTATATATGATTTCTTGAATAAAGCGTGTAAACATATTGTCCAATTTACTCCGCACAATGATGATCATCATTATGTACATCATGTAGTTGAGAAAGATTGGATTGTTGGTCTAAGTCCAAGTTTAAGAAATGATTTAGGTTACCTCGCTAGCGCCTTAATAAGCTATGATAATTTTAATGTTAATTACCACATAAGTGGTCATAAACAGTTAATATATCGAGAGGAAGCTTATTATGTAGATCTTATTCCAAGAAATGAGAAGACGTTGGTGAAGAAGATTGTGATTAAGCCAAGAAAGACAAACATGACTCCTGAAACATTATTGAAGAAATTTAATTATCTCCTTCGAGTTGATGTTAAACAAGTGGCAACATTGACTTATATCAAATCATCTAATCATATTGCAATAAGTAAATTAAATGATGATGATCTAGTATTAGTTTGTTCAAAAGATTTTCATCAGTTCTTACGACATCATTCTGCAGCTGTTCATGGAAAATTTGATATGCAACATTTACCATGTGAAAGGTCAAATCAATTTGATACAGAATGGACCGTATCTTTATACAGAAAGTGTGTAGAGCCTTTCGGTGGTATCTTACATGAAACAAGAGTGTTGATGCCTCGCATTATTACTTCAGTTAAATTGGTTGTAGATTATTTAAAAGAAGTGATTAATGAGCAACAAATTTCATTTTCTGAAAAAGAAGGTGTTTTGTCTCTCACTATAAGTGGAAAAGGTATTGAACTAATTATGGATAAAACTCTAATGGATATTTTGGGTTTTGATCAAAATATCTTTAAAAGTGGTACAGTAACCAAAGCTAGCGCAGACATGTCACTATCGCGTCGTATTAACTATTTTCAGATATATTCCAATATTGGTGAAGATGTACGTGTGGGAGATGTTGAAGCTCCATTGCTAGCAATGATACCATACCAGCCAAAAAGCTGCAGTATTTTATCTGAGCATACTTTCAAGAAAGTGCATTATACAAAGCTGAAATCAAACTACATCCCACAAATTGATATTGCAATTTATGACGATGCTGGTGCGTTGATTCCTTTTCATAAAGATGCTGTGACAAGTATCACACTCGATTTCCGAATGAAGAGTTAATGCAAAAGTATGCTAATATATTTTTCCAATGTGAATAATATGGAAAGTGAAAATAAGGACTCGTTTCTAATCTACTTGCCCAGTAATGCTTCTATGAATAAATTTCCCAAAAATAAACCATCAGACTATCGAGTAGAATTAAATCGCCCACTACATTTAGAAGGTGAATGGGAGGTTGGCGTTTCTAGTATTTGCTATGATAGCAATATTCAGAATGTGAATGATTTGGAAGAAATGATATTGACTCCTCGCACCCATGATGGAATAACGATGAATAATGCATTCCAGTTCCCATACAATTTAACATCAGATGGAAAGTGGAACTATGAATGGATTCAGATAAAATCAGATTCTTATGAACCATTTGGGAATGAGAAAATTATTAAGGCATTCAATAGTGGTAATACTTCCATCATGAAGAATAAGGATCAGAAAGTTTATGAGTTTACTATCTATCATTGGAGTGGGAGACAGCTCCTTCGCTTTCATTCTTTTACTAAAGGTCTTACACTGAGGTTGGATAATGAATTCTATCCACATCTTGGTTTTGGTCATGGACTACATCTAACGTCAATTGCTACTGCAAATGTTAAAAAAGTTTATTCAAATCGAATCAACAAATTTCATTATAGATTTAAAATATTTGATGAAGATGTTGTAGAATGCGAAGAACGCATCATTTTGAAAAAGCGTGGTGTTCAACCTTTATCACTTATTGAGTTAGTAAAACGATGGAATGAGACTGTGGGTAAGAAGTATGGAGAGAAAATTATCGCGGACAAAAATAAGTTGGTTATTCAGAAATATAATGACAAACTTACAGTTTATTTCTCTCCAACCTTGCGCCATTTTGTATGACATCCAACCCCTATTATTGGAAGCGGTCTGGTGTATGCTTCTCATGAATTTCACACTAAAGCTGATTCAGTTAATGATGAATGGTGGGTGGACATCTATGGCGATCGAATCAAGAAAATTTACCAGTCTTATGAAGAATCTAAAGTTGCTATCAATATAATGCCGCGTCTATATCATACAGTTGAAAGCTTCATTCATGTAGTAAATCCTTATATACAACAGAAGTTGAAGCATGTGTTGAAAAGTAAATATGATGTAAAGACACACCACATTTCGTTTTCAATTGAAAATCAACGCGTTGTTCTGAAACTTGGTGATGACATTCAATGTCAATTGAGTAAAAATTTGAAAAAACTCTTTGGTTTTTCAATGCTACAAACTGCGTTTACTGCTGCGCATACGATTGGTATAGAAACACCAATGACACTTGATAAACATGAACAGCACCTTTACATTCAAAGTGATTTGATTCTACCTATTTCTGTTGGTGAGAAAAAAGAATACATTTTACGTGATTTCATTCATGATAAAGACGCTTCATATGGAATAGTCGAGAAGATGTTTGAATCTATTTTCTATCATCCCGTCGTCAAACAAACTATACCCTCTATTGCTATCAAAATTACCAATGGTTTACAAGAGTGCATCCATGTGAAAGATACTAAATCTCTCGTAACTTTAGTGTTTCTGAAAACAAAGTGAAGTCATTGTGATATGTTTATTGAAATAAAAATATGTATATGAAAAAGTCTTTTCACAGATATAGGGGGAATGGGCTGACTGTAGGCATATATTCACAAGGAAGAAACGATCTAATGCGATACATAAAACAGCAATGTTTATCTACAGAAATCAACATGAAAATACAAAGTTAAGGATGATTATGCTAAGATGTCTCCTGAATGTGGTAGTGTGAGTTTAATTCTTTTGGGCGGTGGTATGTTTGTGTCAGGATGTCCATGTGGAGGAGATATGTTGTGTTCTAACCAGCACTTCTTATCCTCCCATGCTGAAAGCGCCCGTTTCCTAAAAGTATGAGTTTTGATCTCATGCGACTTAGATTTTAAGGTTGTCATATTGACAAACGTTATATTTTTATTTCTATAGGCTTTCCTGAAATTTTTATGCTTCATATTAGAGACCAATGATCTTGATATGCCTTTAGCACGCTTAATACTATGGTCGCTATCCCTTAATTTCATACTGTACATTTTTGGTCGGAGGAGAATCATTTCATCTATTTCCTTCCCTGCTGTCTCATCCTTAAAGCAGCCAAGTTTTGCCTTATTTTTGATGGAGTAGAGTGGGTGATCAGTAGGATAATTTGATGTATCAAAATATCTTTCTAAAGATTTTCCTACTTCATTGAAATTTAAATCTTTTTGAGTGGTAATACCTAAGAAGAAACTATCTGTATCACCACCCAACAAACGAACCTCTTTTACGAGAGGACATGGTTTTAGTATTTTATAAAAGAGTTGGTACATTTCAAGCTTAGAGTAATCTAGTACAGCTTGACCAATATAGATGGGCTTGCACAACTCAACTTCAGATTTTATCATTTTAACACCTACAAGGTCCTCATCGACAATGTCTCTATCGATGAATAGAGGTGATGAGACCAATTTCTTAAATTTTGTAACATCATTGACTAGTTTATAGTTTACACGTTTTCTAACATCCTCCATCGTCTTACCAAATAGACCATTATTCTTATACTTATAAAAATCTTTTTCAAAATTATTTTGGGCTAGTGCACGTTTCTGGCTGTTGCTATCAATATATGGTTTGAGGAAGGCTTTCTGTCTAAATTTAATAATGCGGTGAACTCTTTTTAAAATCATACCCATTTCTAAATAAAATTTTAAGATGCTAAAGTGGACTAGATAGTTTTCCTTATCATACTGGGTGAGTAAAAGTTTGCGGCAAGGCTTATAGTCGGGTTGACCGCATGATTCTAAATCTTTATGAAATTGTTTCATAAAGTCGGAAAACATATCTTTGGTCACTTCACCTGATTCGGGTGCGAGTGGAAAATCTACGGTTTTATGTTTAATATTATTTGGATAGATTAGATCTATCTCAAAATAATATCCCCAATCACCTTCATCTGGAATTGCTAGTATGTTAGAAGGGTTGGAGAGATGCTGAATTTCACTATCATCTAACCAGCTAAACTCAGAGTGAGGGAGTGGTTTGGATAGTGAACTACCATATAAATTACTTTGGTCATAGTACTTAAGATGAGTCTGATCATCGCCTACTAATTTTGATTTTAACCTATGTTTATTTACAAATGTGAGACCACCGCGAATTCCTCGCTCAAATAAATTATACATCTCTGGATCTTGTAAGAGATGAATGGTCTCACCAGTCATTTTAAAAGCAGACTTAAATGACATGGCTGGCAGACTGACAAAGTGGACGGGATCTAACTTATCTTCTTCTAATGCCACTCGTCGAAACTCCTGAAATACATCAGCCAGCAAAAATACATCTAACTTAAGATAGGCAATCATATATTCGCCAAATGTATGGCAGTCAAATTTTATCCATGCATCTTGTGCATGATCATAATCTTCGGTCTTACATTCTGCGCCGGTCAAATCATTTTTAAATTTATCTATGGGCGGAAGAGAAGTCTCGCCGAGTTTACTAATCGCATCAAAATATGCATATGGGAAGACTCCTTTCCGTGTGATGACTTCATCGGTTAGATTTGGATATTGTTTCTTAAGATTTTGTGTTAGTGGAAGAGACTTTAGAATTTGTACGAGAGAGGCTAGTGATGCAGTCATAAATTGGTAGGAATCTAAAATTTTTATATCAAAATAGACCGTCTTATTTTCTTTAGTTTTATCGACAGGCACTTTTGCTGTCATGGTCATAAACTTCTCTCTCGTTTGTGCTATTACATCAAGCTTCCACTCTTTCATTTGACCTAAACCTCCTTTTATTATCATATGGCTGTCGTAGCCCTTGAAATTATGGAAAATGACGGGTAATGTACGCCGTTTCATCCTAAGTGAAAAATTGCATTTTGAACATAGTGCGTTTCTAAATTTACCAGTGATGTGGTCATGGTCGCGCACTTTTTTAATCTTATCACCATCAAATGTTTTCCTACATTTGAGGCAAACGTTGCAACTATCAAATTTTGCTTGATCATCTGCTGTCATATGCAATGATCTGCGATAGAGTTCACCATCATACTTTTGTTGAAATTTTACAGCCTGTTCGAGGAATTGTAGGAATTGGTAAATACAATCCTCACCTTGCCAGACGTGCATTTTATTTTTTCTATTTTGGAAATGGGCATGCCATACTTCATAGCAAGAAATGGCTGCTGCTCGATGGGTGTTATCATCGATATAGCATTCGATGTCAGCATAGATGACACGAAGAGGACTTAGTTCATCACCATTCTCTCTATATGAAAACTCCTTATCTTTGGGCATGCGCTCCATTTGTAGTTTACCTCGCTTACACCATTCGTAGTGAGTTTCAAATTTGTTTTACTACTAAAGTTCCGAATGCATCTGTCACAGTAATAAATCTCTGATGAGCTAGAATTTCTTAGGTGGTGGTATAAGCGAGAAATTTTGGGAATACCGCAGTAGTGCCATTCCTCACTATCATCCTGTCTTACTAATAAAAGGTTGACAACGTGGTCATAACAACTCGAACGCGAGTTGTAGCGGACACCCTTCAATCCCTTTTCCCAAACATGGAGAACTATTTTGATGTTGTTCAAGTTTTCAAATTTTTCTATATCTTTAATTTTCATATCTTCACTATTGCAGTCATCAAAATTTAATTCATTCTCCCACTGTTGATACTTACTCTTACGGTATCGGCTATTCTGTACATCATTATAGTAGAGAATGGAGAGGACGGCATACCTAAAACATTGCGATTCGCAATCTACAGAAATGACTGCTGCTTTATTTCTTAAATTTTTCGGAAGTTTAAAGGAGCGTCGTCCAGAGTAGTTCTCTAATAAAGTGATTTTAATCATGGCGGTCTCAATACCATCAAAAACGAGTCCACTATCACGCTCGTTAAATTTATCTATGTTTAATTTTAACCCTTGGATATGAAAATTCATCCAAGACTCGCAGTCTACAATTTCGGTTGCAGGAGAGGAGGGTATGTGAAACTCCAACCTCTCTACTATTTGACCAGTATGGTGGTCGATTTTTACATATTTTATTTTGAGATAGATGAGCGCCTTCATTCTAAAATTGACAAAATTGTTGAAGAGCGCACCAATCAAAGATGAATTTTGATGAAACCATTCTTCAAAGTCAGTAATGGTTTCTGAGGATTCCATCTGATAGTTCCTCACTAAATTATTTATCGACACTTCAGAGAGTCGGATAGAGGAGGTGCTGTTAGTATAACTATCGTCACTGTGTGTATGTCGAAGTCTATGTGAAGATAGTTCAAAATGTGACTCAAAAGACTGAATGCATAAATCGCAAAAAAAGGAGACATCGTTAACAGAATCATCCCCACCTTCGGAGATTGATGCTGACTTAGGTCTACAAACACCTTGCTTGATGTGTCGGACGAGATCACGCTTCCTCGTGAAGATGTGCCCACAGTCAGCACATTCCCGATTGTTGCATTCCCGCGACAATGTTGACATGAACTCGCTCGAGATGCGACTGGTATCACCTGAAAGAGAAATCATTCTTTCATCTCTGTTCAAGTCTCAGTGTATTGTTACAACCTACCTTGACTCAACAACTCTAAACTTTCCTCGAGAAGGGAAGGCGTTGGTGATGAAGTTGATGCCTGAAATTGAGGAAGATGCTATTAGCCACACGTTTGAGGGAGATGACTGATGAATTCCTTAACTTACCATTTCAACGAAATCAAGTTTAAGGTTGATACTTCAACAAGATAGAGACTTCACTCAAATTTGGAATTCACGAGAGAGCAGTTCACTTGTACGCCTCAAATATAGAATTCGCTAGAGAACACTTTACTTACACGTCTCAAAGACAGAGTGAAATGACACGGATGTCACTTTACATATATACTTTCATATTCATCATTCATTGGCTGTTCATTCTGATTGGTTGCTTGTTTATACTTAAGAATTAGGAAACATTTCAAAGTTATTATTCACAGTCAACATGACAAGCCCTCCAAAAACACCGAACACAAAATTCTCTTCTTCATGCTCATCATCAAGGGCGCTCGTTGCACCAAAAGCTCCAACGAAGGGGAAGGTAGAGAAGGTGTACCGACTCGACAATATCAGAAAGTTGTCATTAGCAGCGGATGATGAAGAGGAGAGTGTATGTGAGAAGGAGTATCCCGACTTAACAGGCGTGAGGTGGAAATATCTGCAGTACGATACTGATGATGTGATGAAGATCACCAGCACCAAATTCCTCCATCAATTATGGGAATGGTACACCCCTAACTCCCAGCCACGAACTATGGCGGAGTGGGAGTACATCGACAAAGTGAGGCTTGCGGCAGAAGAACGATTAAAGCAAGTGAACTGTTTTTGTTATCTATGTGAAGCCAGACTCTGGGACGATATTGACGATGAAGACCTTCTGAAATACATGCCATAATAAATTTTTATTTCGTATTATCTTTGCTTTCATACTGACTTACTTGAATGGGGCTTCAGTGGATGATTTAACCATGTATACTTTTTCATTTGGAAATAGTAGCACACTTAGTTTAACTTGCAATTCTGATACAGGGATAGCAATCGACTGCGATCCATGTGTAAAGAGCTTGTTAGACTACGGAAGAGAGAAGTGTGTTATGTTGCGTGTGGCGCGTGAGTGTCCTCCCATTTCATTCCATTCATCAATTCATCTCATTGATAGAGACAGGTAGAACTCATGGTTCTCATAACGTATGCAATGGATAGTTTATAAGGCAACCTTCGACAGCTGGCTAAATGTCGCCCTGGCGCGAATGCATACTACGTTGAGACAGAGGCAATCACTTGCAAACATGACGCAGAGAGGTTTAACAAGATTGACCATTGCCGAATGCCCCTTGCGGTATACATAGCTACGGGTTTCAGCGCCGCCCTTTACAGGAACGCCCGTCGAAAGGAAGTATTACACCGAACTTCATTTGCAACGTTCAAGTTGACTGATAGCAGATTCAACTTAATGATAGTATTCGCCAGTCCGAAGACTGCCCAGGGCAAACCGCGTGGAGGTGCTATCATGTCTTGCCCCATGGTGGCCCTTAAGAGAGCCGGTGGTTCGTTCTCGGGGTGTGTGATAGGGACTCAGGCTTGCTGTTTCGACTGCGGCTCCGGCAACGGGGCGGGTGGTCGCTTCTCTTGGATGTCTGTAAAGAAAGAAGTAGTGAGTTATCATCTTACATTTTAATTTACTCATTTTTACTTACAGATCTTCTCGGACGCTTCCTCATAAAGGAAATTCGAGATCGGATCACGATGATTGAAGGTGAAGTGGAGACACTCCACCCCTTTCTTCACCAGAGAGTAGCATTTCTCCCCTCTTCCACGCTCGTACAAGAGAGGAGTTTCTGCTACTCTCCCCTTTCTAATAGGGATGTGCAGACGGCTGGAACGCACCCTTCGATCGCGATCCACCAGCTGCGCCGAACGGTGCAGCTCGTGGTTCGTCTCGACCACCTTAGCCATCTGCACATGGACTCTCTCCACTTCCTCCTTCAACCTTCGTATCTCCTTCTCCCTACTTTCCCTCTCTGCTAGCAAAGCCTCTTCTCTGGCTTTCCCCTCGAGAGTCTTGAGCCTCTCCTGCTCCAACTCGCCATCCCGCTCGCTTAATCTCTCCTTCACCTTCTTCATCTCTCCGGCTACGTTCTTTAGGTCCTCATACTTTGACTTGTATGAGAAGGCCTCCTCCTTCAACTTCTCCACCTCTTTCTTTAGTTTATCCCGTTCGGCTATCACCGGCGGACGCTTGACAAAATTGCGACATTGTGTTGCAATTCCGCTCGCAGTCACGGCTGTAGGGGTCTCGCGATCGAGGTCGACGTCCTCGATAGGTTGCGACTGTAGCTCTCCCTCCTCCTCCTCCTCCTCACTATCGCTGCTGGACAGCGAGCTCTCGCTACTAAGCGAGGATACAGCGGCAATCGCTTCAATGGCGGATTGTAGCTCAGTGGCCTCAGTGGTGAAGAGCTAACTCCGTTCTTGCTCGTTGGCGGATTGTAGCTCCAAAGAACGGAGCTCAGTGGCGAAGAGTGAACTCCGTTCTTCTTCGCCTACTTCGCCTGTTTGACACTCGCTGTGTTGTGAGTGCCAATCCTCCAACCGCTCACTTAAGCGACTGATTTTGTGGGCTCCGCAATAGTAGCGACCGACCCCTATCTGTTTCTTGCTAGTGCAAGCGTGCTTCTTGAAGGCGTCAGCTCGGAATACCTTCCGGCATTGACACAGTTTGAAACTGGTCTTGACATTATTGTATTTCGGCATTTCTGAAGCGAAAAACGGAAAACAATCATTTTTGCACTCAGTGAGGAATGATAGATTTGAGTGTAGTGAGTGGCACTCGATCCCGTCAACAGCCCGAAGGCCTTGTACTGATCACTAAGGAAGTGAGAGATCTTCCCCGATACCCGCTATTTACAGCTTAAGACATCATTGTCACTGCCCCGAAGTGGTAACAGCAACGCCGAGTCAAAGGTAATGAACAGTAGCTGGGATCTAACCCCTCAAAGCTGCCTTAGACTTAGTTAAATTTGAAATCTGATAGCAGATTTGAACTCAGCATACTTGAAAACCTTGAGGAAACATCCCAAGTTATTGCTTTGATCAGCTTGATAGCAAGCCGTAGAGAGCTTGATTCACCAGCGTTTTGCAATGGAGATGTTTAGATGCCACCCATGACAAGATAGCTAAGACTCAACCGATTGGCGTTCAAAGTGCTACGTTGAGAACTGTGTCAAATGCCCAACATGAGACATGAGTTGCCCCACCGGTTTCGGTCTAAAATATGACACACTCCCTTGCCACACTTATCACTACGGCATCGTCCGCCGTCCCGAAGGAACACCCTGTCAGTGGAATATTACAGCAAAACTCTCCGTGTCTTGCTCGCTTTCAGTGAAAAGTCGCTTATAGCATGAGAAGACTGGCTCAGACATCATTAAAAATGCTTTCATTGACTTCAGCAGGGTCGAAAACCCCAGAAAACCTCCAAAACTAGTGAATTTAAATTTTTCAACTTTTTAGCACTACTTATGAAATTTTATAAGTAGTCTATCACTTAGGGCAGGTCAATAGCGACCGAACCCTTTTTAATCAAGTCAAACGGACTTGTAGAAGCAAAGTTACAAGCCTTTAAAGTTTTGGAGTCTTTTATGGCCTGGAGACGAAGGCCATCTCCTGGCGAACCTCTAAGTCTGACGCCTTAGCTGATATCAGCAATGAAATTTTCTAAGTCGGTTTCTTACAGAAACTTGGAATTTGGAATGTCCGAAGCTATCATCGGAGCTCAGAGAGACGACTTACCGTTGGCAATCTCTCGTCTGAATGACAAGTCTCTGTCGGTTCCCAGCTTATATAGTGTGTGGCGATCAGCTGATGACGTAATACCCATCATCCAAACACTAAAAACCCGTCTATCTCCGGTTTTAGTACTCCGATTGAGCTGGAAATACACCATTTCCATGTAGAATTTGACGCTGAATCCGAATCTGGCCTCCGTTTTCCCATCCGATGCTTCGTTTTGGCTCTACAGCCCACAGCCATCGCAAAAATTCGAAAAACTTCGTTTTTTCGAAAAATGTTGAAAATTTTTCTCTCCGATTGACTTGAAACTCTCCGATTGACTTGAAACTCACCATACAGATGCAGAATTTCACGCTGATTCCAAATCTGAAATCCGTTTTCCAATCCGATGCTTCGTTTTGAAGCTACAGCCCAAAACGTCCCAAATTCTAACTCTGTCGTTTTTCGCCAATGTCCCAAAATCTTAAATGGCGTCTCAAATCTAAACGAAGACAGATATGAACAAGCCGATTCTTTCACTGAATTTGTCTCACTCTTAGCTTTCAAACGAGCTATTGCACGACAAAATCCGTCCACTAGAAGCCAAGATCGAAGCTAGCTCTCCCGAGGGGGGGACGTCAGCGAAACTTTTTTCTCTCCGATTGACTTCAAATTCACCATACCGATGCAGAATTTCACGCTGAATCCGAATCTGGCGTCCGTTTTCCCATCCGATGCTTCGTTTTGGCGCTACAGCCCAAAACGACCAAAATTCTAACTCTGCCGTTTTTTCGAAAATCATCACACACTATAGCCTCAAGTCAAAACCTGGCGGTCGCCCAAGTCCACCACGACACTCTGTCGTTCCAGAGGGGGGGGAGTCAGACTCGAAGCACCACGGCGACCGACCACGACACTCTGTCGTTTCAGAGGGGGGGGCGCCGGTCGAGTGTTCGCCGTTTTCTTACTACTAATCTGCTTCTTTATTATCAAGTCCGCATCTGTTAGCTTCTAAGTTATCTGGAGATACTTGGAATAATTTTCTCCAAGCGCTTGTAATTGAAGATACATAAGTCATCGATGTATCTGGTGGTCTTGGACAGTAGTCGTGCTACTCCAATCTTTTTCTGTTTTATATTCAATACCTTGAACTGATGAAAATGATCTATCAATATCGTTACCTGAATAGTCAGAAATTAAGGATTGAATTTTATGAACTACAAGGGGTGGACAATTTTCCGAATTGTTTTCAAAAATAGGCAGCTCGTGTCTTTTTTGCTCAGGCAGCAACCGCCAAAACACGAGCTCCCAAATGTCTGAATACTTCATAAAGAACTCGGTTTTATTGCCGGTATAGTGGTTATTTAATCTTGGGCATCGAAGCGATGTTTTATCAAAGCCCATGCAACAGAAGTGTCAGTGGCACTAAGCGCCGGCTATTTTAATCACAACACTTTATTTTTCAGATTGGTCAATTAACTGGAGGAGTGATAAAATCATTTGGAATTTGTTTCCTAGCCTGACCATTGTAAATAGTAGATAGTCTGATCTATAGTAAAAATGAATAGCTCAATATTTTTGAGTAGAATGCAGTAAAATTGTTTATGAATACATTTTCAAATTTCCTATTGATGTTTACGAAGCATAAGTAAAATCGTTTAAGTTTGCTCTAAGAATCTATGGAGTTATAGCTTATGGACTCTGGAACCGCATGCAGACGATTAAAAGTATGAGAAATGTTGATTTTGTCAGTCTTCATCATAGCAGAGGATAGTATTCTCAAAGATTAAGTATTGAATCTCTTTAAATTTTCATCTTATTCAATGATTTTTCATTTCATGGAACTTGTAAACTTGGCACGTCTTTTCATGTCACAATTGGCTTGATATGGATTAGTTTATTCAAATATTTATTAATAAGTTAAAAAAATGAAATTGCTTAAGCTCTATATTCAATGACTTGAACTGATGAGAAATGATCGATCAATCTCGTTACGATATTTACATTCTGAAACAAGTTGTAAAAAAATAGAACTCAAACAATATTTCTGTTTCAGAATGCATTGAACCTCCGATAAATAGTAGACATGAACTGGTCAGTTGCCCAATCATAAGTGAATTTTTTTAAGTCCTGTTCACTCCTGATCTGTATTAAATGTTATTGTTTATGTGCATGCATTCGTACCATTCTTACTCTACATGTAGCATCGCCCTCTCAAGACCTAAGTACTGGTTATTGCTTCTATTGTAAATTATCGACCATAAAAATAAAACGGAGCTTACACATCATGTCTTCTGAAAACATAAATTCGCTCCCGATCAGACTGGTCAACTGAAGTATATATGTATAATGCATGTTCATCTATTTGTTTAGAAGTTCATGTCATCTCGACGAATTAACAAACATTTGTACAGTAGACCACAAAGTTTCTTTCATCACTGTCACATACGAGTAGCCTACATGTAATTTTTCGCATGCAGCATTGTTCTTTTTATGATACAAAGCAGCGGTAAGTCTATCGAAGACGCCCCTATCCGCGGGACGGGGTCGGGTAACACCAGCCAGCCCGTCGAATACATCACTCAGCAGCAAGGCTTATCTAAATGTATTTTCTGTGTTTCCCATTGGATACAAACATTCGTTGCTCATTACCATACACTACTAATTCCTCGCATCTTTATTTTCAGATTCCCAAAGAGAAGACAAAATTGGGAATGAGAAGACGATTGAAGAGGTGATCGAGAAAATGTTAAAGGATGCAACTGACCGCGGCGGAGGGAGGAGGAGGCGACAGTCCGGGTCGAACAAGTTCTCCCCGCCAAAGCCATTGCGGATGGAAGCAATTGCCTGCCACACCAACGAGCTAGGAGTCGCAGAGCCTGCACTGGAAGGACGAGCTGTTCTGGAGGAGAAGTTGAATCGAACAATTTCGCCTAAAATCACATTGGACTTGTTATCCGAACATTTTTAGTATATAGAAATCCAGATGATTGTTGATATAGATTGTGTAGTGCGTTATTTCTAGATTTCATTTATGTATTTTTTGTAATATGATGTTATTGAATGAATGCTGTCTTCGTTTTCAACAATTGTTAATTGGCCTAGCCCAGGTTGTAGTTCAGGACTAGAAAAAGCGTGTGTAGTTAGCGGTATAATTTTTATACGAGTGATTCAGAATGCAAATTAATCGGTTTATCGTCTCAAGTCCAATAGCGAATATAGAGCGACAAAGCAGGTGGGATACCGTATATGTAGCGATTAATCGGCCAAAATCCGATATCGTATATAGAGCGACAAAGCAGGTGGGATACCGCAAATGTAGCGATTAATCGGCCAAAATCCGATATCGGATATAGAGCGACAAAACAGGTGGATACCGTATATGTAGCGATTAATCGGTCAAAATCCGATATCGGCTATAGAGCGACAAAACAGGTGGATACCGTACATGTAGCGATTAATCGGCCAAAATCCGACATCGGAAATAGAGCGGAATATCAGGTGCAATGCCGAGACGAATTCTCGGGCATCGGCAAGGCATTTATGGGAAATCGACGCCGCGATGCCGAAAAGAGATTTCATGTTTCGGCCCGATGAAATTTTTACCACCGGGTAGAGAAAACTACAGAGTCAGAATTTTTACGAAAATCGCTCTAGCGGGTGAACCAAGCCTCGGACGGGAAAACAGAGACCAGATTTGGAATCAGCGTGCCATTCTACATCTAGAGGGTGAGTTTCAAGTCAATCGGAGAGAAAAAGTTGAAAAGTTGGTTCTCCACATGAGATTTTTTCCTGAAAATGATAAAAAAGCCACCTTTAACGATGAATAGCGGAGGATTGAAAGTGAATGAAGAGCTCGCGTTTCTTTTAGGGGCAAGACCGCACTTTGTTCTCTAGGATCCTATCTTTTCAGATGCGTGGAAGGTTTCGTTTCCAAATGAGAGCCTGTTGAAAATCGAGTTTTTGTGCATTTTCCAAGATTTTGGAACATTTTGAAAAAATGAGTCTTTTCAGCTCGGCTTCTGGTCATTGTAGAGGGTCGAGGGATGTCTTAAATGAAAGGGGAGAGCGAGAAAACATGGCACTCAAAATTTGAAGTCAATCGGAGCACTAGAACCGGAGATAGACGGGTTTAAAGTTTTTGGATGATGGATATTACGTCATCAGCTGATCGCCACTAACTATATAAGTGGAAACTCTGCTTGTGGAAATCAGTTCTCCTCCTGACTGGGTTGGGGTAGGTGAACTCCGGAGCTCTGATGATAGCATTGGAAATCTGAAAAACCGGGTTTCTGTAGGAAACCGACTTAGAAAATTTCATTGCTGATGTCAGCTAAGATGTCAGATTTGAAGGTTAGCCAGGAGATGGCCTTCGTCTCCAGGCCATAAAAGACTCCAAAACTTTAAAGGCTAGTAACTTTGCTTCTACTAGTCCGTTTGACTTGATTAAAAAAGGTTCGGTCGCTATTGACCTGCCCTAAGTGATAGACTACTTATAAAATTTCATAAGTAGTGCTAAAAAGTTGAAAAATTTAAATTCACTAGTTTTGGAGGTTTTCTGGGGTTTTCGACCCTGCTGAAGTCAATGAAAGCATTTTTAATGATGTCTGAGCCAGTCTTCTCATGGTATAAGCGGCTTTTCACTGAAAGCGAGCAAGACACGGAGAGTTTTGCTGTAATATTCCACTGACAGGGTGTTCCTTCGGGACGGCGGACGATGCCGTAGTGATAAGTGTGGCAAGGGAGTGTGTCATATTTTAGACCGAAACCGGTGGGGCAACTCATGTCTCATGTTGGGCATTTGACACAGTTCTCAACGTAGCACTTTAAACGCCAATCGGTTGAGTCTTGGCTATCTTGTCATGGGTGGCATCTAAACATCTCCATTGCAAAACGCTGGTGAATCACGGCTTGCTATCAAGCTGATCAAAGCAACGACTTACCAACCTCATGTAAATAACTCCACCGGTTTTCATGTCTGGCTATCAAGTCATGGACGGTGCAAGTCGCGGAGATTTTCGGTGTCATACTTCCTGTGGGTGGGCGTTCTTTCGAGACAGCGGTGAAGTCCGTAACGATGAGTACTGCACGGGACGTGGGCAATGGTAATCCTTGTGAAACCTCTCTGCGTCATGTTTCCAAGTGGTTGCCTTTCGTCTCAACGTTGTACTCTGACCGCCAGGGCGACATTTAGCTATCTGCCACAGGTTACCTCATAAAATCTCCATTGCACTTGTCTCCCGACAGTTGGCCAACCATGCGAGAATGAATCATAAGTTCTTTTAAGAACTGTCTCTATCACGGAGACGAAATGATGAATGGAATGAAACGGGAGGCCACCCTTGCACCACATGCAACACATCACAGACTTCTCTCTTCGCTAGTGAACAAGCTCTTGTGAACGTAGTCAGAAAGTATATCAAGTTGTACAGAAGTTTTACTGCAACACAAGTTGATGTATAGTTAGAAAGTTTGATCATGACGCTTTATGAAACACAAGTGTCATAAAATGTAAGCGTTAGTGTAGTCAAATAGTTTTACTGCGACACACGTTTGTGAAAGTAAAGTTTGATCATTGAAGTTTTATTCGTGAACGTAGTCAGAAAGTGTATCATGATGTTTTATGAAACACAAGTTTATGAAATGATAATGAGGCCTGAAAGTCATTTGCTTTCATGACGGTTCCAAGCCCGTATAACTCAGAGGATGGGTGAAAAATTGATGAAATGAAAGTTAAGTTTATCATGTTGTACAAAAGTTTTACTGCACAGTGTAGATTGTCTTGTAACTTACTTTCACAGTGTTAGAAAGTTTTATTGGAGACAGTTGCCAAATGTTCCCTTATTAGAAAATTCAAACTTCATGACTGTTAGATTAGCTTCATCAGGTTTACTAAAAGCAGTTTTCTACTGCAATGAGAGTTTAGAATGTTATATGAAAACAGTGTTCACCACAGCGCTAGAAAGTTTAGCACAACACAAGTGTCATGAAAAAGTACTTTATTTGGTCTTTGATTTAACATCATTGAAACCCACTTTACTAATAGCAATGACAATATGCGTTATTTTATTCAGAAGCAAATGATCGCCGTAACCATGAAAGTTGTCCATACGAGAAATAATCTTCCGCAGATGTCGTGTATAAAACTCAGAAGCATCAGTAACATATTCTTGTCCATAGGAACGAAATTGAAAATCAACACTTTCCGCTGCTTCACCTTGTGGAAAATGAGTGTAACTGACATGTGCAATTAAATGAGCCTTGATGAGACTGTCTTTGAAATAAGATATGAACTCCGTAAATATTTTTCGTGTGTAGTCTAAACATGCTTCCAATTCTGTCTCCTCCCTTTGAGACTCAAGGATGTAATCTTGTATTAAGCCTCCGAAGCACTCTTGATGAAAACGAATCGTGCAATCATCATGTTTCAATGTATTGACTTCAGGTGCCATGGTTGAGTCTATTGCTAAACATCATATTTGCCTAGGACGATTTCAATAACGCGTTACAAATGTGTGTGTGCACATCGGGAACTCTAGCTCGTCTGTGATTGGACGAGAGGTCTCATCCATTCACCGCTTAGGAAAATCTTATAAATGGCAGTGCACCAGCTCTGCTCTTCACATTTATATTTCACAAGGTGAGTGTCGGTGAGCTCCTGCTATCAGGTTGTTTTGACTTGCTATCAAGTTGAATAGTCTCTTGCTATCAAGAGATTCACTTCTGCTCATAAAACATATCATCGCTGTAATACCTCCTTTGCTCGAGCGTTCCTTCGGGACGGCGGGTACTGCCGTAGAGGGATTGCGTTGCACGGGTTGTTCGTCGTTTGTTAGACCGAAACCTCTGAGCCGTTGCTCATGTTGGGCGTTCGACTTCATACTCAACGTGACGCTTTCTCTCGCCAGGTCAGAGTACTTTAGCCATTCGACAAAGGTTAGTCTTTATGATATGGAGTAGAGTGAGATGTAATTCATTAGATGTCACTTCAATGATTGTTCCCATGATAAACGTTGACTAGGCAAATGAAACGATTCTCATCTTTCCTTTTCAGTGATTGAAATCTGCTAACGTAATCTGCAATCGACTATCTACCATGGAATTGACAAAAATTGAGAATTATCTGCGCACTGCTGTCGAGATGGAAAAGGCCACCATCGAGCAATGTAAGTATTTGTAACAAGGTTGACTCTATTACTAACATCATTAGGGTAGACATCCCAATTAAAATCAAGAGCCCCTCCCTTATTTTGTTCATGTTTAAACCGAATCCAAATTTTACCTCTGCTTATCTTTGCTGTCATTCTTTTTCAGTACATGAATGCATTCGTAATGGGGGACCCGTCCCCCAAGGAGCAATCGGGGAAGCCTATGAGCGGCTTGGCAAGTGTAAGTATCCTCACCTATGAGAACTGAGAGTTGGAATGTCATGTTTTAGCACTTCTGTATCCGTACAGCTTACTCTCTATCATTATTATCTCTGCAACCTCTAATCTCTCTTTCCTCTCTACAGACTTAGCAAAGATGAAGAAGTGGGAGGAAGCCGCGAGGCGGAAATACCTCGAGGAATTTCCGGCCCTACCTTCCCACCCATCTACCTCCGCTCAAGGTGCGACTCCTCTCTCGAGCTCGGGCATCGTCATCGCCCCACCTCCACCGCCAGCTCCGATCCCTGCGCCATCCCCTGCACCAGTCCCTGCGCTAGTCCCTGCTCCTCGTCACCACGTCCCTCCGACACCGAAGCCCAGGACCCTTCCACCCTCGGCTCGTGTCCCTCTCCTGCCTCCTCCGCGTCCATCCTTGCTGCCGGAGATTAATTCATTAGATGGTAAGTATCCGTGATTGGGAAATAGGGGGATAAGACTTCAAACTTGAAATTATGATCATGTTACTAATCTCCTTTCTCTTTTTCTCAACAGATCTGGCGGTCGACCTCCTGGACGGCGACGTTGCCTCCCGTCCCATCATCATCCCTGCATCGCCACCACCACCTGCAGCGACCGAACTCCCTCTCCTCTCCGTCAAGTCGGTGGAGAGACTGTTGGAGCAGGAGGAGTTAGAGATAGTGGGAGAGGAGAGGGAGATTGAAGTCGAAGAGAAGGAGGACTTTCGATGCCAGCGGTGTGACAGGGTCTTCGCCTCAGCCTACAGTTTGAGACGTCACACCGCTGGCCATGCCCTCAACGGAAAGCGCCGACCGATCCCTCAACGGCCCAAGTGTGAAGGTTGTGGATGCACGTTCTACAACAACACCAACTTGCGAGTCCACATCGAAGGCGGTTCCTGTGGCAGTGTGAGGCAACCACCGACAACAACAGGTAGGAAGCATCCTTCATCGCACGTCGGCTTTTCCTGTTCTTCGTGTCAGAAGACCTTTCCTACAGAGTTTGTTCTTGCTTCGCATACACTCTGTCACACACATTCCACTGAGCTTTACACTGACAACAACGTCACTCTAAGGCTGAGCAAGTTTTCCCTTGAGAGGCTCGTTCGCGACTATGAGTTAGAGAGCTCTGAAGCTGTGCAAGATATTCATCCTTTCTTGATGAATCATATAGGCTTAATTCATCAAATGTTGGCGAGCTTAGATAGATTTTTACTTAAGGGCATGTTCTATCTCACTGCTCGTTTCAATAAGGTAGACAGTAGCACGGGAGACGTAGAGTCCACTGTGACCATTAGGATAGCCTCCTGTGCTGCTGATCTCATAGGTGATGTAAACGAGTGGATAGAGAGACATGTGACCTATCTCGTCAACAACTTAAATAAATTCAATGAAAGAGACAGCGGTCTGGTCTTTGATGGGATAGAGAAGGTAGACATTAAAATCAATCTTTTAGAAAATTTGCAAGGGAGTGGTTGTTTCACCCTCCCCAAAGCACTGGCTAGCAAAAAGGCTGTCATCAATGTAGAATGTCAGTCCCAGTGTTTCAAGTATGCCGTCCTCTCCATTCTTCACTATAATGACATAGGTATAAATCGTGAACGAATCACTAAATATCGTGAATGGGAGGATGAGCTTAAGTTTGACGGGTTAGATGTCACCACATTCGATTTTAAAGGCATCGCCCAATTTGAAAAATTGAATAACATTAAGATCGTCGTCCATCTCTGGGAAAAAGGTCTGAAGGGCGTTAGGTATAACAACCGCTAAAGTAACTTCGACCGAGTTGTCAATCTTCTCCTAGTGTATAGCGACAACCACCCAGAATGGCATTATTGTGGCATTCCTAAAATTTCAAAGTTATACCATCATCAAACTGCATATAGGAACAATTTCTACTACAGTGATCGCTGCACACGGCGCTTTAGATCAAAACCATTTTTTGAAGAGCATTACGAGTGGTGCTCTCGGGGTAAACTTCAAATGGAAGTCATGCCCAAAGATAAATTTTATACGTATGAGGAAAATGGCAATGAGCTTAGTCTACCATCTATGCGTACATTGAATGTTATATTGAACAAGAGGACCTAAGTCATGAGCCAGCAGCCATTGCCTGTTATGAAGTTTGGCATCCATATTATAGCAATCAAAATAAAATGCATGTGTGGCAAGGCAAGATAAATGGGCTTGCAAAGTTCTACTTTAGATTTTAGCATTTTAAAACCAGTGATGTCTTCGGAAATGACATCATGGTGGCAAAACAACGGCGAGCGACATAACTTGATACTCGTTTCCGGATCAGTTGCGATACGATAGTCCATACGCTTTCTTACATCCTCCATGGTTTTACCAAGGAGGGCATTATTCTTAAATTTAAAGAAGTCCTTTTCGAAAGGATTCTTGGATTAAGCCCGTCTCTTGCTATTAAATTCTATATACGGTTTTAGAAAGGGATTCTGCCTAAACTGGATAGCGCGATGGACTTTATCAAGTTGCATCCCCATACCTAGATAGAATTTGAGGATGGAATAGTGCACGATGTAATGCTGCTTGTTCAATTGGGTGAGCAACAACTTCCTAGTGGCTTTATAGTTTAAGTCATTTTCCGCCTCATATTGCTTATTGTGTTCTTCCATAAAGGCAGAGAACATATCTGGACTGACTATGCCAGATTCGGGTGCGAGAGGAAAATCAACGGTCCTATTCTTAATACATTCTGGATAGATGAGGCCGACTTCAAATAAATAACCTATGTCGTTTAGACTAGCTAATCCCACGAAAGCCCATATGCACCGGCGTGTAAACGACGTTGGCCCAGCAAAAGTTGCCCAATGTTGCCACAAAATACCCATCGTCAGCGCGCATGCATTTAACGTGCACGCAGCGGCTCCACACCGAGCCGACGCCGAAATGAGGTGCTACCCATGAAGTGCCGACTCGGGTGCGTCAATCTTGCGATTTTCTTTTCTGCAGTACCGCATTAGTTCCATTCCCGATTATCCATCTGGGCCACAACAACAATGCCGTGACACTAGTTATGGCGATATATATAATAGCTGCGCTACTGCTGTACATACACATCCCCGCCATTTTGAGCCAGAGAAACAGGGATGTGTACATCAGTAGCGCAGGTATTATATGTATCGCCATAACTAGTGTCACGGCATTGTTGCTGCGGCCAAGATAGATAATCGGTAATGGAACTAATGCGGTACTGCAGAAAAGAAAATCGCAAGATTGACGCACCCGTGTCGCACTTCATGGGATAATCAAGCTGACTGCAATTCAAAACTCCCTTCCTGATTTAATCGGTTAAACTTACGAAGCGGATAGCTGTGCTGTTTGTGAGATAAAATACAATTCTGAAGTTCAAATGTGTATGTTCTCATCATAAAAAGGGGACTGAAACAATCGCATAATCACACAAGTATTAAAATCTGATACAGAATTACATGATATGAGACTTGTCAAAATGAACACGCTGAATTTTATTTAGACATCAAACACAGAGATTCTAGAATAAATTATTTATACGTATATACAGCACTTATTAGAAATATCTGATGACCTAGTTTTCCAACAACCAACATAATCACTTAAAAATGAAAGAAATAGCTAAATAGCTATGAGCATGACTGCAGTTGGCCATCCTTTCTTGCATTAGCATAAATAAATTGACACTGCCATCAGTGCTGCATCGGAGAAACTCGGAGGTTTTTGCAGAGAAAAGGATCGATTAGCTCTTCAAAGGCAATCCTCCATCTGAAAAATCCAACCTCTAGCAGTCAGAAAATTTCAAAATGCTAATAGAAACTAACTAACTAACTATACCCAAAAACATCGATTCATTTCTATAGGATATGACGGACAACTAGTAAGCATTTTAATGTTTAGCTACTACAGTCTTGCTCAGCTACAGTTATTATTTTTATTTGTTATTAAGTAGTTAGAAGAGAGCTATTCAATATTTCCATTAAGTACTGCATCTAACTATATCGTATGATGTCTAACAGAAAAGGACTGATTAGACTTGAATAAAAAAACTTTACAATAGCACGAATGCTGTGAAGAGTATTCAATCTCCTCTCGAAGTGGCGTGATGTACTAAAAGCCATCTATTTAAAAAATTTCATTTTAACAAGTCTTAGAATTACTGTCCGGTAAAGAATACTGAAGCGTGGTAGTAAGTAAAAAAATTACGGATGAACCGTTGAATTTTGAATGAGCTAGAGGCTTGATATGAAATCGAAATTAAGTTCGAGCATATTATTAATGCCATTTAAGCAATGTCTAAGCAACAGCTTTAAGTAATACATTTCCCACTCATTACAAGACAAAATGAAATTGACGTAATTTTTTTACAGAAGCTGCAGTTTAAGATTGCAGACGAATAACAGCTACGCGGTAATAATAGTAAATTCACGAATATGTCTCACCTGCAATTACAGGAAAGATAATTAATCTGGATACGAATCATGATTATCAGGCAACCTGGAAAAATCTGAAAGGTAGATAATAATAATAATATTAGTAATTCTTGGTAATTTTTATTGATCTGGTAAAGAAAAATTCTAATATCATTTTCCTTTTAGTTGAAATCAATGAAATATTATTAATCTTCAGTCTTTCTACGCATAAAAATCAATAAATTATGTCAAAATATATTTCGTCGATCTGGTCTCATCAATTGAGATAGAAAGAAGTCCTACGTAAAAATTTTGGAAATCAAATGCTAAATCATTTGAAATCTCTGTACAAAATTACAAACCATCAATGTCAATGTCGACATCTACCAAATATACACATATACCAAAGTTCATTGATTGTTGTTGTACTGACAGAACTACGACAATAAATGAGCTGTGGTATATGTGTATATTTGTTAGATATCGATATTGACAGTTTGTAATTTTGTAGAGATTTCGAATGATTTGGCATTTGATTTCCTGAATTTTTTCATATGATTTCTTTCTATTTCAATTGATAAAGTCAGATCGGCGAAATATATCTTGACATAATTTATTAATTTTTGTGCTGAGAAAGACTTAAAAATTCATTAATTTCAACTAAAAAGAAATGATTAATGAAGATGAATTTCTTCATTTTCTGAGTCATGGGTACAGAGGTGATAATACCCGGAATATAATCTAAACAGGAAGTATAAAGAACCAATCTCCGATAAAATTTGTCATAAAGCTTCATAGCCTCAATAAACATTTTCATAAAAATAAGTTGAATAAAACTTGAAATTCAACGGTTCATCAGGCGATGTGATCAATGAAACTATAAAAAAAGCTACTGACGCGTGTAGCGCATCTATGAAAGTGAAAGCCAGAGAAGTCCACTTAGTCCGAGTCAGATAAATCACTGTGACTTAACTGAGCTTGGGCCTCCGCCTCCTTCATCTAAACTCTCGTTGTCGCCGCCCACCTTTGCGGTCCCTTGTACCACGCAGATACCTGCTGGAGATCTCCTCAAAATTCTTGGAAGTTATCGTTGGAAACTGCTGTTTCTTCACAGAATCTGTAACGGAAATGGCACCATTTTACACCCACATAGCTGCTATGTCACTAAAATGGTGTCGTTTTCATATTTCAAGATAAAAGTTTACAGCATTCGGTGGATATGACGATCCCAGTTGATTAAAATTCATCGGAGATAATGTATTCGCAGACATGTTTCAGTATACAGGATGCCATCATCAGTGACCGTGACAACGATCAATAACAATGATGCAATATATACAGGACTTAATGGAAAGAAAAATCAATGCAAGAAGGGTGGTTGTGATTTGTTGCAATTATTCATGAAACAATGCGAATGAAGAAATGACTTCATGTAGAATGGTTGAACAATTTTTGTGTATGGACTGCGCAAAGTGACCCCCGTTCAGCGTGGACAAGGACGAAAAACGGGGAAATAAATAAGGAGTGCGCATGAGAGCGTACATTGAGCACCTTGAAACTTTTGTATTCTGCGCTATGAATACCGTATTTTCATAAACAAAATTTTCAATAAATGAGTGGGCTACTTTAAATTGCCTTTGTCGGGGATATCAATATGAAACGATTTTAGAAGGGAGTCGACCTTTCACGTGTTTGTTTATCGAAGCAGATAATAATAGACCTGTTTCACTATGAAAACTACCCGTAAAAAGAAGGAATGAGCATGGGATCCTCTATTGAACCTCCTTTAGTTGAATTCTCATTAGACATTATAGGAAGCAATGTCGGTTTTTTACATAAAGTACATTGATGACACTTGAACTGTCTTTTCGGTCTGCAACCGAAACCCACACTTTTTTAGAACGGTCTAATGCTGTTGATTCATCACTTCATCTTACCATAAAAAAGAACCGATAAATAACTCAATTAACTTTCTAGATATGATAATTTTCATAAAAATGGAAAAATTTGAAACCAATTGTATAAAAGAAACAAATACATTATTGTATACTCATAACCACTCCTACAGTCCCATATTCTTATAAGAGCAACGCGATTAAAGCATTGTACAATATATCTCAAAAACTGCCTCTCAGTGGTAATACGCGGCAAATTTGCATTTTTTACGCAGGCCGATTAAATTTATGCAGGTAAACTATTGCGCATATGTAAAGAATGAAAGCACTGTATACATAGATAGAATTTCAATGTGATTACAACTTCCACGTTTAATTGTTGGAGTGACCCCATGAGCCTGATAGCAAAAAAGCAATTTTTATTCAGACGAGCGCTTTCAGATGGTCATCGACCACCATAATCATGCCTCATGGAAAAGCGCCCGTCTAAATACAAATTGCTTTTTTGCTATTAGGTCTACCATCATGATAATGGGGTCCCTCCAACAATTGAATACTGAAAGACCCTCATTTTCAAAGAAATTCCACGTTTAGACTAGACGAATTTATGTATCTTAAGATGTGGGAGATTGCATCTATTACTGGACCAGCTGGCATCATTACTGGGACAAAAGAAACATACTTGCGGAACAGTACCTCGAAAGGGAGGCTCAATTCCGGCGCAACAAAACCTTTTTGTGACAGGGATTTCTTGCAAATATGCTTTGACGGCTTCAATGAATTTGGCTGAAGAAATATTACTTCAATTCATTTTATATTAATTTCTTTTGACCGAGTGAAAATGGTTTTTGAGAAGCTGTTAAATTTCGTAGACCGGTACAATAATCATGCTTTGTTTACTATTTATACATATACGGTCATTTCTACTCTAGCTACAAACTTATTGAAAATATTATGCAAGTAAATGAGAAGCATTATTTGCACAATTAAAATTGCTAACTGCTCATCAAATAAATGACGGTAATTTTCCAATAATGCTTCCACAGTCTTTTTCAATTATCAAACAATAATGAAATATTAAAAATACGCAAAACCGAATACAATAACGAAAACTGAATGAACTAGATAAACGACAATTAAAATTCTGGGATGGAAGTAGTAACCCCGTGGCAGACGCAAGCGCAGTGCGGTGCAGTGATGAGTCATCGATGAGTCATCAGGCTGACTCAGCCCCCCCCCTCTGGAAGGAAGGTGAGGGAGTTCGCCAAGGATGTGTTGGGAGGAATGGGTCCGAGAGGAAGAAACTGTTCCCCCCCTGGAAGGAAGGAAGGAAGGAGGAGTGATGAGGCAAGGGGTGGGAAGGAAGGTGATGTGTGAGGGAGTGAGTGAGGAAAGGGCGGGTGTTGGTGGTGTTGGGATGAGAAAAGTTGTTTTTCGGGCAGAAGGAGGTCTCGGATGAAAAATGGAGTGCAGATTCGGACTCTACGTGAAATTTTGGGTCTAGGAACTTCTTCCCAACTCAATCGGAGAGAAAAAGTTCTGACCTCCCCCCCCCCTCCTGCCAAACTTCCAACTTTGGTTGTAGACATCGTAGAAAGTCGTGCAATAGCTCATTTGAAAGCTGAGAATGAGAAAAATGCATTGGGAAGCTCAGTTTGGACTAATTTTCTTGGGTTTAGGGAGGAAAATGGCAAGAAACCGTCAGACTTGGAAAAGGCAGGTGTTGGTGGTTTTGGAATGAGAAAGTCCATTTTTCGACATGAAGGAGTGCTCGGATGGGAAAATGGAGTGCAAATTCGGACGTTTTGGTCAAAGTTGGGTCTAGTAACGTCTTCCCAACTTAATCGGAGAGAAAAAGTTCTGACCTCCCCCCCCCCCTCCTGCCAAACTTCCAACTTTGGTGTTAGAGATGGTAGAAAGTCGTGCAATAGCTCATTTAAAAGCTAAGAGTGAGAAAAAAGCAGTGGAAAGCTCAGTTTGGACTCATTTTCTTGGGTTTAGGGAGGAAAATGGCAGGAAACCGTCAGACTTGGACAAGTCAGGTTTTGGAGGTTTTGGGATGAGAAAGTCCATTTTTCGACACGAAGGAGGTCTCGGATGAGAAAATGGAGTGCAGATTCGGACTCTACGTGAAATTCTACATCTGTGGTGTGATTTCCAGCTCAATCGGAGAGAAAAAATTTCGAGGACGTCCCCCCCCCTCGGCACCGATCTTCCAACTTTGCTTCTAGTGGATGGATTTTGTCGTGTCATAGCTCGTTTGAAAGCTGGGAGTGAGACAAATCCAGTGAAAGAAACGCCTTGTTCATATCTACCTTCGTTTAGATGTGAGACGTCATTTAAGATTTTGGGAGATTGGCGAAAAACGACAGAGTTAGAATTTTGGACGTTTTGGGCTGTAGCTTCAAAACGAAGCATCGGATGGGAAAACGGATTTCAGATTTGGAATCAGCATGAAATTCTGCATCTGTATGGAGAATTTGAAAGCAACCGGAGAGAAAAAGTTTTGAAGACCTCCCCCCCCTCGGGAGAGCTAGCTTCGATCTTGGCTTCCAGTGGACGGATTCTGTCGTGCAATAGCTCGTTTGAAAGCTGGGAGTGAGACAAATTCAGTAAAAAACATGGCTTGTTCGTATCTGCCTTCTTTTAGAGGTGAGATGTTATTGAAAATTTTAGACCTTGGCGAAAAACGACAGAGTTAGAATGTTTATGAAAATCGCTCTAGCGGGTGAAGCAAGCCTCGGACGAGAAATCAGAGACCAGATTTGGAATCAGCGTCACATTCTGCTTCGGCATGCTAAATTTGAAAGCCATCGGAGAGAAAAAACTTTCATCATTTTTCCGAAAAACGACTAAGTTAGAATTTTTGCGATGGCTCTGGGCTGTAGAGCCAAAACGAAGCATCGGATGGGAAAATGGAGGGCAGATTCGGATTCAGCGTCAAATTCTACATGGAAATGGCATATTTCCAGCTCAATCGGAGCACTAGAACCGGAGATAGACGGGTTTTAGTGTTTGAATGATGGGTATTACGTCATCAGCTGATCGCCACTAACTATATAAGTGGAAACTCGGCTTGTGGAAATCAGTTCTCCTCCCGACTGGGTTGGGGTAGGTGAACTCTGGAGCTCCGATGATAGCATTGGAAATCTGAAAAACCGGGTTTCTGTAAGAAACCGACTTAGAAAACGGTTGAGTCTTAGCTATCTTGTCATGGGTGGCATCTAAGCATCTCCATTGCAAAACGCTGGTGAATCAAGCTCTCTACGGCTTGCTATCAAGCTGCTCAAAGTCTGCCAACCTCTTACCAACTCCACTGGTTTTCATGTCTGGCGATCAAGTCATGGACGGTGCACAATTTTCGGTGTCATACTTCCTGTGGGTGATTTCGAGACAGCGGTTAAGTCCGTAGCTGCACGGGACGTTAACAATGGTAATCCTTGTGAAACCTCTCTGCGTCATGTTTGCAATGTTTCGTCTCAACGTTGTACTCTGACCGCCAGGGCGACATTTAGCTATCTGCTACAGGTTACCTCATAAAATCTCCATTGCACTTGTCTCCCGACAGTTGGTCAAGCATGCGAGAATGAACCATCAGTTCTTCTTGTCTCTATCACGATGACGAAATGATGAAGGAATGAAGGAATGAAGGGAGGACATTCATGCGCCACACACAACACATCACAGACTTCTCTCTTCGCTAGTGAACAAGCTCTTGTCAGTGTCGTACAAAAGTTTTACTGCAGCACAGGTTGATGTATAGTTAGAAAGTTTGATCATTGAAGGTTTATTCGCAAGTCTAGTGAGAAACTTTATCATGTTGTACAACAGTTTTATTGCAACACAGGTTGATGTATAGTTAGAAAGTTTGATCATTGAAGTTGTATTCGTAAGTCTAATCAGAAAGTGTATCATGGTTTGCAAAGTTAGTGTAGTCAAGTAGTTTTACTGTGACACACGTTTGTAAAAGTAAAGTTTGATCATTGACGTTGTATTCGTAAGTCTAGTCAGAAACTTTATCATGGTTTGTAAAAGTTTTTATTGCAACACAGGTTGATGTATAGTTAGAAAAGTTTGATCATGATGTTTTATGAAACACACATGTCATGAAATGCAAGCGTTAGTGTAGTCAAATAATTTACCGCGACGTACGTTAGTGAAAGTAAAGTTTAATCATTGATGTTGTATGACTGACCGAACTCATCACAGAATTAGAAAGTCTTATCAAAAAGGTTTTACTGCACAGTGTAGATTGTCTTGTAACTTACTTTCACAGTGTTAGAAAGTTTTATTGGAGACAGTTGTCAACTGTTCCCTTATTAGAAAATTCAAACTTCATGACTGTTAGATTAGCTTCATCAGGTTTACTAAAAGCAGTTTTCTACTGCAATGAGAGTTTAGAATGTTATATGAAAACAGTGTTCACCACAGCGCTAGAAAGTTTAGCACAACACAAGTGTCATGAAAAAGTACTTTATTTGGTCTTTGATTTAACATCATTGAAACCCACTTTACTAATAGCAATGACAATATGCGTTATTTTATTCAGAAGCAAATGATCGCCGTAACCATGAAAGTTGTCCATACGAGAAATAATCTTCCGCAGATGTCGTGTATAAAACTCAGAAGCATCAGTAACATATTCTTGTCCATAGGAACGAAATTGAAAATCAACACTCTCCGCTACTTTACCTTGTGGAAAATGAGTGTAATTGACATGTGCAATTAAATGAGCCTTGATGAGACTGTCTTTGAAATAAGATATCAACTCCGTAAATATTTTTCGTGTGTAGTCTAAACATGCTTCCAATTCTGTCTCCTCCCTTTGAGACTCAAGGATGTAATCTTGTATTAAGCCTCCGAAGCACTCTTGATGAAAACGAATCGTGCAATCATCATGTTTCAATGTATTGACTTCAGGTGCCATGGTTGAGTCTATTGCTAAACATCATATTTGCCTAACACGATTTCAATAACGCGTTACAAATGTGCGTGCGCACATCGGGAACTCTAGCTCGTCTGTGATTGGACGAGAGGTCTCATCCATTCACAGCTTAGGAAAATCTTAAAAATGGCAGTGCACCAGCTCTGCTCTTCACATTTATATTTCACAAGGTGAGTGTCGGTGAGCTCCTGCTATCAGGTTGTTTTGACTTGCTATCAAGTTGAATAGTCTCTTGCTATCAAGAGATTCACTTCTGCTCATAAAACATATCATCGCTGTAATACCTCCTTTGCTCGAGCGTTCCTTCGGGACGGCGGGTACTGCCGTAGAGGGATTGCGTTGCACGGGTTGTTCGTCGTTTGTTAGACCGAAATCTCTGAGCCGTTGCTCATGTTGGGCGTTCGACTTCATACTCAACGTGACGCTTTCTCTCGCCAGGTCAGAGTACTTTAGCCATTCGACAAAGGTTAGTCTTTATGATATGGAGTAGAGTGAGATGTAATTCATTAGATGTCACTTCAATGATTGTTCCCATGATAAACGTTGACTAGGCAAATGAAACGATTCTCATCTTTCCTTTTCAGTGATTGAAATCTGCTAACGTAATCTGCAATCGACTATCTACCATGGAATTGACAAAAATTGAGAATTATCTGCGCACTGCTGTCGAGATGGAAAAGGCCACCATCGAGCAATGTAAGTATTTGTAACAAGGTTGACTCTATTACTAACATCATTAGGGTAGACATCCCAATTAAAATCAAGAGCCCCTCCCTTATTTTGTTCATGTTTAAACCGAATCCAAATTTTACCTCTGCTTATCTTTGCTGTCATTCTTTTTCAGTACATGAATGCATTCGTAATGGGGGACCCGTCCCCCAAGGAGCAATCGGGGAAGCCTATGAGCGGCTTGGCAAGTGTAAGTATCCTCACCTATGAGAACTGAGAGTTGGAATGTCATGTTTTAGCACTTCTGTATCCGTACAGCTTACTCTCTATCATTATTATCTCTGCAACCTCTATCTCTCTTTCCTCTCTACAGACTTAGCAAAGATGAAGAAGTGGGAGGAAGCCGCGAAGCGGAAATACCTCGAGGAATTTCCGGCCCTACCTTCCCGCTCATCTACCTCCGCCCAAGCTGCGACCCCTTTCTCGGGCATCGTTATCGCCCACCTCCACCGACACCAGCTCCGGTACCTGCGCCCGTCCCTGTGCCCGTCCCAGCTCCGGTACCTGCTCCTCGCCATCACGTCCCTCCAACACCAAAGCCCAGGACCCTTCCTCCCTCGGCTCGTGTCCCTCACCTGCCTCCTCCGCGCCCATCCTTGCTGCCAGAGTTACAGTCTTTAGATGGTAAGTAATCGTGATTGGGAAATAGGGGGACAACACTTCAAACTTGAAATGTTGATCATGTTACTAATCTCTTTTCTCTTTTTCTCAACACATCTGGCGGTCGACCTCCTGGACGGTGACGTTCCCTCCCGTCCCATCATCATCCCTGCATCACCACCACCACCTGCAGCGACCGACCTCCCTCTCCTCTCCGTCAAGTCGGTGGAGAGATTGTTGGAGGAGCAGGAAATGGAGTTGGAGATCGTCGGAGAGGAGAGGGAGATTGCAATCGAGGAGGAAGGTGTGAGGGAGAGAGAAGGACCTACGGCTCGACAGCTCAGCTGTACGGACTGCGGGCAGGTTTTCGCGAGGCCATTCTGCCTTCGGCGACACCGACATTCTCGCTGCCCAAAAGCGAAGGGAGAACTGGAGAAGACACGCCGAAGGCGGTTCCTGTGGCAGTGTGAGGCAACCACCGACAACAACAGGTAGGAAGCATCCTTCATCGCACGTCGGCTTTTCCTGTTCTTCGTGTCAGAAGACCTTTCCTACAGAGTTTGTTCTTTCTTCGCACACACTCTGTCACACACATTCCACTGAGCTTTACACTGACAACAACGTCACTCTAAGGCTGAGCAAGTTTTCCCTTGAGAGGCTCGTTCGCGACTATGAGTTAGAGAGCTCTGAAGCTGTGCAAGATATTCATCCTTTCTTGATGAATCATATAGGCTTAATTCATCAAATGTTGGCGAGCTTAGATAGATTTTTACTTAAGGGCATGTTCTATCTCACTGCTCGTTTCAATAAGGTAGACAGTAGCACGGGAGACGTAGAGTCCACTGTGACCATTAGGATAGCCTCCTGTGCTGCTGATCTCATAGGTGATGTAAACGAGTGGATAGAGAGACATGCGACCTATCTCGTCAGCAACTTAAATAAATTTAATGAAAGAGACAGCGGTCTGGTCTTTGATGGGATAGAGAAGGTAGACATCAAAATTAATCTTTTAGAAAATTTACAAGGGAGTGGTTGTTTCACCCTCCCCAAAGCACTGGCTGACAAAAAGGCTGTCATCAATGTAGAATGTCAGTCCCAGTGTTTCAAGTATGCCGTCCTCTCCATTCTTCACTATAATGATATAGATAAGGATCGACAAAGAGTCACCAAGTATCGTGAATGGGAGGATGAGCTTAAGTTTGACGGGTTAGATGTCAACACATTAGACTTTAAAGGTATCGCCCAATTTGAAAAATTGAATAACATTAAGATTGTCATCCATCTCTGGGAAAAAGGTCTGAAGGGCGTTAGGTATAATAATCGTCAAAGTAACTTCGACCGGGTTGTCAATCTTCTCCTAGTCTATAGAGACAGCCACCCAGAATGGCATTATTGTGGCATTCCTAAAATTTCAAAGTTATACCATCATCAAACTGCATATAGGAACAATTTCTACTACTGTGATCGCTGCACACGGCGCTTTAGGTCAAAACCATTTTTTGAAGAGCATTACGAGTGGTGCTCTCGGGGTAAACTTCAAATGGAAGTCATGCCCAAAGATAAATTTTATACGTATGAGGAAAACGGCAATGAGCTTAGTCTACCATCTATGCGTACATTGAATGTTATATTGAACAAGAAGATCTAAGTCATGAGCCAGCAGCCATTGCCTACTATGAAGTCTGGCATCCATATTATAGGAACCAAAATAAGATGCATGTGTGGCAAGGCGAGGAGTGTGTTGAAAACTTCCTCAACTTTTTAGATAGGAAAGCCCGTTTTCATCAACGCTATGAAACGGAACTAACTAGGAAACCCATGTGCTTCACAGAAGCCGATAAAATCAAGTTTGATAGGACCACGGAATGTCCCCGCTGCTGTTCATCCTTTGATGATCAGCAACATAAGAAAGTGAGGGACCATTGCCATCTCAGTGGTAAATTTAGGTCTGCCTTATGCAGTAAATGCAATATGAGACTTAGGCTCAAACGGCGAACGCTCCCCGTCATTTTTCATAACTTTAAATGTTATGATGCTCACATCATCATTCGCCATGTTTTCGGTAAAATGAAATCCTGGTCATCCAAAGTGATTGCACAAAGTAAGGAAAAATTTATGTGCATCACTGCTAAAGTCCAAGTCGATAAGACGAAGGAGGGGAAGCCTGTCTTCTATGACATAAAGTTTTTAGACAGTTTCCAGTTTATGTCTTCTTCCTTAGCCGCGTTGGCTAATAATTTAGAAACACTTCCCCTCACTCAACATTTAAGGAAAGACTATCCCAACATAAGTGACAGTCTGATACGACGGAAAGGGGTGTTTCCTTATAGTTATTTTAGTTTAATGGATACATTGAAAGAAACATCCTTTCCGTCCATCGATGAATTTAAAAATGATTTGACGGGTGAGGACTGTTCGCTGGATGATTATAGGCATGCAGAGCAAGCATGGTTAGAATTTAGGTGCCGCACGTTTGGTGACTACATGCTTGCCTACCTAAAATTAGATGTCTACCTGTTGGCTGACGTGATTGAGACTTTAGGAAAGTCACATTAGAACAAGACGCCTTAGACCCCGTTCATTTTGTTAGTCTGCCGGGTCTGTCCTATCAGTCAGCCTTCAAGATGACGAAAGAGAGCATTCATTTACTGCAAGATGCAGAAATGTATACGTTATTTGAACGTGGCATTAGGGGTGACTTGACATTTTTTAACAAACATGTTGTCAACAGCACCCAAGACATAGGATCGACCACGCATTTAATGTACATAGACCAAAATAATTTTTATGCGAGTGCATTATCCAAGCCTTTGCCACAGTCTGACTTCCAATGGGTAGAGCCCCATGACATTGAGTACTTCTCCAATCCAGCACACATCATGGCACTGGGAGATGAGGCCGACATAGGTTATTTATTTGAAGTCGACCTCATATATCCAGACTGCATTAAGAATATGACCGTTGATTTTCCTCTCGCACCCGAATCTGGCATAGTCAGTCCAGATATGTTCTCTCCCTTTATGGAAGAACACAATAAGAAATATGAGGCGGAAAATGACTTAAAGTATAAAGCCACTAGGAAGTTGTTGCTCACCCAATTGAACAAGCAGCATTACATCGTGCACTATTCCATCCTCAAATTCTATCTAGGTATGGGGATGCAACTTGATAAAGTCCATCGCGCTATCCAGTTTAGGCAGAATCCCTTTCTAAAACCGTATATAGAATTTAATAGTAAGAAACGGGCTTAATCCAAGAATCCTTTCGAAAAGGACTTCTTTAAATTTAAGAATAATGCCCTCTTTGGTAAAACCATGGAGGATGTAAGAAAGCGCATGGACTATCGCATCGTAACTGATCCGGAAACGAGTATCAAGTTATGTCGCTCGCCGCTGTTTTGCCACCATGATGTCATTTCCGAAGACATCACTGGTTTCAAAATGTTAAAATCTAAATTAGAACTTTGCAAGCCCATTTATGTCGGTCAAGCTGTCTTGGATCACTCCAAGTTAGAAATTTATAAGTTATTTTACCACACTTTTAAGACATGTGCACTTCTCCAACGTGTGGAATTAGTAGGAGGTGATCCAAGACAGCTTGATCGACATAAATGGGCTTACAAAGTTCTACTTTAGATTTTAACATTTTGAAACCAGTGATGTCTTCGGAAATGACATCATGGTGGCAAAACAACGGCGAGCGACATAACTTAATACTCGTTTCCGGATCAGTTACGATGCGATAGTCCATGCGCTTTCTTACATCCTCCATGGTTTTACCAAAGAGGGCATTATTCTTAAATTTAAAGAAGTCCTTTTCGAAAGGATTCTTGGATTAAGCCCGTTTCTTACTATTAAATTCTATATACGGTTTTAGAAAGGGATTCTGCCTAAACTGGATAGCGCGATGGACTTTATCAAGTTGCATCCCCATACCTAGATAGAATTTGAGGATGGAATAGTGCACGATGTAATGCTGCTTGTTCAATTGGGTGAGCAACAACTTCCTAGTGGCTTTATACTTTAAGTCATTTTCCGCCTCATATTTCTTATTGTGTTCTTCCATAAAGGGAGAGAACATATCTGGACTGACTATGCCAGATTCGGGTGCGAGAGGAAAATCAACGGTCCTATTCTTAATGCAGTCTGGATATATGAGGTCGACTTCAAATAAATAACCTATGTCGGCCTCATCTCCCAGTGCCATGATGTGTGCTGGATTGGAGAAGTATTCAATGTCATGGGGCTCTACCCATTGGAAGTCAGACTGTGGCAAAGGCTTGGATAATGCACTCGCATAAAAATTATTTTGGTCTATGTACATTAAATGCGTTGTCGATCCTATGTCTTGGGTGCTGTTGACAACATGTTTGTTAAAAAATGTCAAGTCACCCCTAATGCCACGTTCAAATAACGTATACATTTCTGCATCTTGCAGTAAATGAATGCTCTCTTTCGTCATCTTGAAGGCTGACTGATAGGACAGACCAGGCAGACTAACAAAATGAACGGGGTCTAAGGCGTCTTGTTCTAATGTGACTTTCCTAAAGTCTCAATCACGTCAGCCAACAGGTAGACATCTAATTTTAGGTAGGCAAGCATGTAGTCACCAAACGTGCGGCACCTAAATTCTAACCATGCTTGCTCTGCATGCCTATAATCATCCAGCGAACAGTCCTCACCCGTCAAATCATTTTTAAATTCATCGATGGACGGAAAGGATGTTTCTTTCAATGTATCCATTAAACTAAAATAACTATAAGGAAACACCCCTTTCCGTCGTATCAGACTGTCACTTATGTTGGGATAGTCTTTCCTTAAATGTTGAGTGAGGGGAAGTGTTTCTAAATTATTAGCCAACGCGGCTAAGGAAGAAGACATAAACTGGAAACTGTCTAAAAACTTTATGTCATAGAAGACAGGCTTCCCCTCCTTCGTCTTATCGACTTGGACTTTAGCAGTGATGCACATAAATTTTTCCTTACTTTGTGCAATCACTTTGGATGACCAGGATTTCATTTTACCGAAAACATGGCGAATGATGATGTGAGCATCATAACATTTAAAGTTATGAAAAATGACGGGGAGCGTTCGCCGTTTGAGCCTAAGTCTCATATTGCATTTACTGCATAAGGCAGACCTAAATTTACCACTGAGATGGCAATGGTCCCTCACTTTCTTATGTTGCTGATCATCAAAGGATGAACAGCAGCGGGGACATTCCGTGGTCCTATCAAACTTGATTTTATCGGCTTCTGTGAAGCACATAGGTTTCCTAGTTAGTTCCGTTTCATAGCGTTGATGAAAACGGGCTTTCCTATCTAAAAAGTTGAGGAAGTTTTCAACACACTCCTCGCCTTGCCACACATGCATCTTATTTTGGTTCCTATAATATGGATGCCAGACTTCATAGTAGGCAATGGCTGCTGGCTCATGACTTAGATCTTCTTGTTCAATATAACATTCAATGTCCGCATAGATGGTAGACTAAGCTCATTGCCGTTTTCCTCATACGTATAAAATTTATCTTTGGGCATGACTTCCATTTGAAGTTTACCCCGAGAGCACCACTCGTAATGCTCTTCAAAAAATGGTTTTGACCTAAAGCGCCGTGTGCAGCGATCACAGTAGTAGAAATTGTTCCAATATGCAGTTTGATGATGGTATAACTTTGAAATTTTAGGAATGCCACAATAATGCCATTCTGGGTGGCTGTCTCTATAGACTAGGAGGAGATTGACAACCCGGTCAAAGTTACTTTGACGATTATTATACCTAACGCCCTTCAGACCTTTTTCCCAGAGATGGATGACAATCTTAATGTTATTCAATTTTTCAAATTGGGCGATGCCTTTAAAGTCTAATGTGTTGACATCTAACCCGTCAAACTTAAGCTCATCCTCCCATTCACGATACTTGGTGACTCTTTGTCGATCCTTATCTATATCATTATAGTGAAGAATGGAGAGGACGGCATACTTGAAACACTGGGACTGACATTCTACATTGATGACAGCCTTTTTGTCAGCCAGTGCTTTGGGGAGGGTGAAACAACCACTCCCTTGTAAATTTTCTAAAAGATTAATTTTGATGTCTACCTTCTCTATCCCATCAAAGACCAGACCGCTGTCTCTTTCATTAAATTTATTTAAGTTGCTGACGAGATAGGTCGCATGTCTCTCTATCCACTCGTTTACATCACCTATGAGATCAGCAGCACAGGAGGCTATCCTAATGGTCACAGTGGACTCTACGTCTCCCGTGCTACTGTCTACCTTATTGAAACGAGCAGTGAGATAGAACATGCCCTTAAGTAAAAATCTATCTAAGCTCGCCAACATTTGATGAATTAAGCCTATATGATTCATCAAGAAAGGATAAATATCTTGCACAGCTTCAAAGCTCTCTAACTCATAGTCGCGAACGAGCCTCTCAAGGGAAAACTTGCTCAGCCTTAGAGTGACGTTGTTGTCAGTGTAAAGCTCAGTGGAATAAAACCTGCCCGCAGTTCGTACAGCTGAGCTGTCGAGCCGTAGGTCCTTCTCTCTCCCTCACACCTTCCTCCTCGATTGCAATCTCCCTCTCCTCTCCGACGATCTCCAACTCCACTTCCTGCTCCTCCAACAATCTCTCCACCGACTTGACGGAGAGGAGAGGGAGGTCGGTCGCTGCAGGTGGTGGTGGTGATGCAGGGATGATGATGGGACGGGAGGGAACGTCACCGTCCAGGAGGTAGGCCGCCAGATCTGTTGAGAAAAAGAGAAAAGAGATTAGTAACATGATCAACATTTCAAGTTTGAAGTGTTGTCCCCCTATTTCCCAATCACGATTACTTACCATCTAAAGACTGTAACTCTGGAAGCAAGGATGGGCGCGGAGGAGGCAGGTGAGGGACACGAGCCGAGGGAGGAAGGGTCCTGGGCTTTGGTGTTGGAGGGACGTGATGGCGAGGAGCAGGTACCGGAGCTGGGACGGGCACAGGGACGGGCGCAAGTACCGGAGCTGGTGGCGGCGGAGGTGGGCGATAACGATGCCCGAGAAAGGGGTCGCAGCTTGGGCGGAGGTAGATGAGCGGGAAGGTAGGGCCGGAAATTCCTCGAGGTATTTCCGCTTCGCGGCTTCCTCCCACTTCTTCATCTTTGCCAAGTCTGTAGAGAGGAAAGAGAGATAGAGGTTGCAGAGATAATAATGATAGAGAGTAAGCTGTACGGATACAGAAGTGCTAAAACATGACATTCCAACTCTCAGTTCTCATAGGTGAGGATACTTACACTTGCCAAGCCGCTCATAGGCTTCCCCGATTGCTCCTTGGGGGACGGGTCCCCCATTACGAATGCATTCATGTACTGAAAAAGAATGACACAGCAAAGATAAGCAGAGGTAAAATTTGGATTCGGTTTAAACATGAACAAAATAAGGGAGGGGCTCTTGATTTTAATTGGGATGTCTACCCTAATGATGTTAGTAATAGAGTCAACCTTGATACAAATACTTACATTGCTCGATGGTGGCCTTCTCCATCTCGACAGCAATGCGATAATTCTCAATTTTTGTAAATTCCATGGCAGATAGTCGATTGCAGATTACGTTAGCAGATTTCAATCACTGAAAAGGAAAGATGAGAATCGTTTCATTTGCCTAGTCAACGTTTATCATGGGAACAATCATTGAAGTGACATCTAATGCATTACATCTCACTCTACTCCATATCATAAAGACTAACCTTTGTCGAATGGCTAAAGTACTCTGACCTGGCGAGAGAAAGCGTCACGTTGAGTATGAAGTCGAACGCCCAACATGAGCAACGGCTCAGAGGTTTCGGTCTAACAAACGACGAACAACCCGTGCAACGCAATCCCTCTACGGCAGTACCCGCCGTCCCGAAGGAACGCTCGAGCAAAGGAGGTATTACAGCGATGATATGTTTTATGAGCAGAAGTGAATCTCTTGATAGCAAGAGACTATTCAACTTGATAGCAAGTCAAAACAACCTGATAGCAGGAGCTCACCGACACTCACCTTGTGAAATATAAATGTGAAGAGCAGAGCTGGTGCACTGCCATTTATAAGATTTTCCTAAGCGGTGAATGGATGAGACCTCTCGTCCAATCACAGACGAGCTAGAGTTCCCGATGTGTGCACGCACATTTGTAACGCGTTATTGAAATCGTGTTAGGCAAAAATGATGTTTAGCAATAGACTCAACTATGGCGCCTGAAGTCTTTACATTGAAACATGATGATTGCACGATTCGTTTTCATCAAGAGTGCTTCGGAGGCTTAATACAAGATTACATCCTTGAGTTTCAAAGGGAGGAGACAGAATTGGAAGCATGTTTAGACTACACACGAAAAATATTTACGGAGTTGATATCTTATTTCACAGACAGTCTCATCAAGGCTCATTTAATTGCACATGTCAATTACATTCATTTTCCAGAAGGTGAAGTAGCGGAAAGTGTTGATTTTCAATTTCGTTCCTATGGACAAGAATATGTTACTGATGCTTCTGAGTTTTATACACGACATCTGCGGAAGATTATTTCTCGTATGGACAACTTTCATGGTTACGGCGATCATTTGCTTCTGAATAAAATAACGCATATTGTCATTGCTATTAGTAAAGTGGGTTTCAATGATGTTAAATCAAAGACCAAATAAAGTATTTTTTCATGACACTTGTGTTGTGCTAAACTTTCTAGCGCTGTGGTGAACACTGTTTTCATATAACATTCTAAACTCTCATTGCAGTAGAAAACTGCTTTTAGTAAACCTGATGAAGCTAATCTAACAGTCATGAAGTTTGAATTTTCTAATAAGGGAACAGTTGACAACTGTCTCCAATAAAACTTTCTAACACTGTGAAAGTAAGTTACAAGACAATCTACACTGTGCAGTAAAACCTTTTCGATAAGACTTTCTAATGCTGTGATGAGTTCGGTCAGTCATACAACATCAATGATTAAACTTTACTTTCACTAACGTACGTCGCGGTAAATTATTTGACTACACTAACGCTTGCATTTCATGACATGTGTGTTTCATAAAACACCATGATCAAACTTTTCTAACTATACATCAACCTGTGTTGCAATAAAAACTTTTACAAACCATGATAAAGTTTCTGACTAGACTTACGAATACAACGTCAATGATCAAACTTTACTTTTACAAACGTGTGTCACAGTAAAACTACTTGACTACACTAACTTTGCAAACCATGATACACTTTCTGATTAGACTTACGAATACAACTTCAATGATCAAACTTTCTAACTATACATCAACCTGTGTTGCAATAAAACTGTTGTACAACATGATAAAGTTTCTCACTAGACTTGCGAATAAACCTTCAATGATCAAACTTTCTAACTATACATCAACCTGTGCTGCAGTAAAACTTTTGTACGACACTGACAAGAGCTTGTTCACTAGCGAAGAGAGAAGTCTGTGATGTGTTGTGTGTGGCGCATGAATGTCCTCCCTTCATTCCTTCATTCCTTCATCATTTCGTCATCGTGATAGAGACAAGAAGAACTGATGGTTCATTCTCGCATGCTTGACCAACTGTCGGGAGACAAGTGCAATGGAGATTTTATGAGGTAACCTGTAGTAGATAGCTAAATGTCGCCCTGGCGGTCAGAGTACAACGTTGAGACGAAACATTGCAAACATGACGCAGAGAGGTTTCACAAGGATTACCATTGTTAACGTCCCGTGCAGCTACGGACTTAACCGCTGTCTCGAAATCACCCACAGGAAGTATGACACCGAAAATCGTGCACCGTCCATGACTTAATCGCCAGACATGAAAACCGGTGGAGTTGGTAAGAGGTTGGCAGACTTTGAGC